>PVLD010010470.1:0-64148 GCA_004027595.1 Dinomys branickii | reverse complement strand
GCTTGCCTAGCAAGCGCAGGGTCCTGAGTTCGATCCCCAGTACCGCCAAAAAAAAAAAAAAGTAAAAAGAATTTCTGAACATTAGATGATACAATTTTAAAAATAAAAAGACAAAAGTGGAAACAATGTTAGTCATACAGAACACAGTCTTATTTCCTGTTTTTAGAGCATTCATACGATGGAGACCACTTCAGTGCAGCCCTGAGCAGGATTTAAATTAACCAATTGATCTTTCATGTTTACTTATGAGTATGTCCAAGGCCTAGGCCACTTGTCTGGAGATGAGTGGTGGACTCACAGTAAGTGAACCTCCATGCGTCACTGATCCCCTACTAAGACATACAATGGTAGATGAAGCAGGAAAGCCTCAAAAGGTAAGACAAGATCTCAGCCAAGGACACCTGGATTCAACCGCAACTAGATAAAGACTGTAGCCTCAGGCATCTCACTCCTGGGTGGATTAATTTAATACCCTACTTGGAGAAGTCCTTGAGTGGTCCTGCCCTTTTTGAGTACTCCCCGCCCTTCTTTTGATAATTAAATAAATACGGGCCACCCAGAGAAGGTCTTGGTTTTAGCTCTGAGAGACTCTCAAATTCTGTGAGAGGGCTTTGATCCTCCTGGAGCCCTGAAATCAGTCCATTTGCTTCTTTTTATTTAGCCTTCACTGTACACTCATTTGGGAGGTTGCAGACCTGATCAATCTGCAATAACTAAGGGATATTATTAACCTGGTATTCATATAAACTGAGATTAGATAATTCAAGATGAAAATAAAGGAAGACTTGAACATGAGAGTTTACAAAAAAGTAAACCATAACAACATGGTTAACTTCACTAATAATTACAGAAATGGAAATGAGATTTCAGTTCTCAATGAGCAGATAAGTGGAAAATTAAAAACTATTCAATATTCAATATTGGCTGCACTGTGGATAACTTGCTGCCAAATGTTGCCCGAAGTGGTGACAGTCTACTTTTTGTTATTGCTGGTTTTTTGTTTTGTTTTTTGAGATAGAGTTTTGCTATGTAGTTAGGCTGGCCTTTGAGTGCTGGGATTACAGGCACGTGCCCCCGTACCTAGCAACAGTCTATTTTTTTAACGGACAATTTGATAATATTAATGGAAATGAAAAACATACACTCCTCAACCCCATAACTCCATATGGCTACAAAGTACATTAATACATATATGTAAGAATATTTATCATAGAACTCCTTGTTCATAAGAGCAAAACACAGTACTAAAACAAGCTAAATATCTATATGGTGGGCTGGTTAAATAAATAATATAGCCATACAACATAATACTATGCAGAAAAAGAAATAACACCAGGAACTGGGGAACTGGGGAAAGGATGGTTGTTAATCCTATGCCTTCCAAGTTCAAAATACGTTGGAACATATTTGGTATAGATAGAAGGACATGAATACATACTTATATGCACAGATGTGTTTGCATATGCATCTATTTTGTAATGAAAGCATACTTTTCTTAATCTCTTGATGGGCACAAAGGAAATAATTGATGGTAGTTCCTTTGAGGAGTGCCCTAGTGATTAGGTGAGGGCTTTCAGATTGGGGTTTTACTTTGCTGTTCTTTAATTGTTTAGAAGTAATTAGAAGCAGAACTTTACAACCTGTGATCTTAGCAATAGACACAGGCAGACTTTGTCTGTCATCTCAAAGCCAAGGACAAGTATAATGAGTCATCAGAGGAATAAATTTTCTACACAAAGCCTGGCTGGCTTGATGTCAGAGTTCACAGTCAAGTTCTAAGTCCAAACAAAAGTCACCTCCACTTGGAGGCAGGGGACTTTGACACTCAGAAGTCAGGGTCATGCATGGTTGGAATTAGGGGAGTCTTAACTTTATCCTGGAAAGGAGCTGGGCAGCTCAGGGAGCAGCAGGGTAGGTGTCTGGGGGTGGTAGGCAGATATAATGAGATGCCCCTGACTGGTAGAGCAAAGCTTCTTCCAAGAAGAGATTCTTGATGTGGGGCCTGAGCTCAGGATAAGGGATAGAAATTTCCCAGGCAAAGGAACGGCTGGAGAGCGATCAGTAGAGGGAACAGCATGCGTGATGCCTTGAAATGGAATAAAAGGTGAGCATATGTGGCTGCAGCAGGTGCAGAGTGGAGAAGTCCTATCCTGAGACCACGGTATACAGCATGTTATGCGGGCAAGGGTGGGGCTGCATCTTCATCCCACAAGCAGTAGGATAGAATTGAAAGGGGTTAATTGTACTTCAGCAAGGTTGCTTAGCTGATGTAGAAGAGGGGATGGAGAAGGACAGGAGGGAAGCCAAGAGGTCTTGGTGAAATCTACATTGGGAATGATCCTGGAGGGGCAGTGGAGGTAATGGAAGGTCATGGGTGCCTCTTTTGAGCCCTCCTTTAGGAGGACAAAACCAGTAGCACAACTTTCTGAAAATGTGGGCTTGTTGCGGTGAGTGGGGCTAAAAATGAAAAGAAATAGGAAAGACTCAGTCATGGGATTCTCCACACCTACAAGATGGCACCCTGCAACCTGCATTCCCAGAATACACTGGGCCTCCCTCCACTTCTGGGACTTGGGGACACAAAGAAGCATCAGCCTTAGTCTCTAACACTGGCCTGATGAGAGTAAAAATTACTGTGTTTTGGTGGAGTGAATTCATGTTCAAGATACTAACTGCCTTGTGGACCCCTCTTTATAGCCTTATTTTTCGTTTTTCACTCATCTTCAAAAACTGATCCATCTCTAGGCAAAATTATGAATTTAGAGAACCTAGGCTCCAGGCCTTTTTAAGGTTTCTTGTCCCCTGAAGGTCCTTATCCGCTGCAGGCTGCAACATGGGAGGGCCACCTCAGAGGCGCTGCAAAGGCTGGAACATCCCATGTGCACCACACCTCTGAATCCACGTGGGTGCTTCAGCACCGATGAAATACATGGTTACCTCAGTGTTCTACTGAACTCCATATAACATTGGTCATTATGCATTTTCTGTTTGCTTGCTTTTTGTTTGTTCATTCGTGACAGAGTCTTACTCTGTAGTCCTGGATTGGCTTCAAACTCTCCTCCACTCAGCCTCCTGAGTATTGGGATTGTGCATTATGTTAATCAACAGATCTTCAAGTATAATTTGCTGCTACATGGAGGTCTCTGTGGATTTGGCAGGACAGGGGGCAGAGGTCATTATACTTAACCACTATCTTGGGCAAAGGGTCGTGTCTAGCAGGCTGCTGTTGAGTCACTCATTCAGTCAGCAGTTCTGCATGTCTACTGTGGTCAAGGCAGCATTCTCAGCCCTGGAAATAGCTACTCATGAAGGAAACAGAAGGGGTCCCTGTCCTGGTGGAAGAGAGACACAAGCAATGAGGTGCAATGCTTTGATGACCATGTGGTAAGTACTAGCGGAGCTCTTACAGACCCAAGAAAGCTTTCTAGAGGAAATGGTACCTGAGCCAAGACAAGGAAACAGGGATGGACCCAGCTAGTGTGAGCAGAAGGAGGCTGTGTTCCAGGAGGAGGCAAAGGGACTTCAGAGGCCTGCAATGATGCATGTGGGAGGCTGGAACAGCTTTAGTGCTTCTGGGAGGTGCAAGGCAGGGCACACAATACAGCGGGACCAGGCTGCAGTTTGGACTTTGTCTTGGGAACAGTGAGAGACATGGGTGATGTTCAGCAGAGGTTCATGATCCCACTGGTGTTTTAGGAGGCTCATCCTGTCTTCCCTGGGGCAGAGGTTAGCTGAAGGGGTTGGGGGGTCACAGGAAAGAAAGAAGGAAGGGTGGACAGTGGTAGAGTTCAGGACTTGGTTGTCAAGGATGAAGAAGATGGGACAAAGATGAGCCTAGCCTACTGGGAAGGTCCTGGGAAAAGCTGATCTTAGGTAGAAGCTAGGCTTAGTTGGAGATAATGTTGATTTTCAGGACTTAGGGCCACAGTGCCACACCTTTCCTCAGGGAAGTGCATTTAGAAAGCAGAGCCTCTGGGCTAATGTGAAAAGGGTAAATATGAAAGCAAGGGATTGAATTTCTATTGATTGGATTTCAGGAAATATTTTGATAGAATGCAGTGAACCATTTAAATAGCTTGCTAAAATAATAAAACACTATTTAAGGTATTTGTGTTAATACTCTGTCTCATCACTGTATTGACCACTTAATGCCTGGTGTTGATTGGTAGTCTATGTCTGTGTGGAGGACTCTATTTTAAAATATACATGTGATGAGGACGTCCTTAATACTGGTGGCGTGTCCACATACCGTTCAGTAGGTGTGAGAAGGTGCTGCTGCCGCCCATTAGTTAGTTATTGGAATTCAAGTCAGCCTGTGCAGCCGAGAAAGTCCAGTGTCAATAATGTCAATAATAATAATATTATGAACGAGAGTTGGTACTAACAGCAAGGGTAAGATGGGGACTCGAGACCTGTTAATTCATTCAATTCAAAGAACACACTTTTTTTGAGTGGGTTATCAGAGAGTGAATAAATTCTCACTTCCAAAAACATGGTTCCCAGTACCAGACATGGTTCAGGCTCTGTGCTAGGTGAGACCAAAGAGCTAGAGGAGAAAATGAACACGTTTAGCAAACAGCAAATAAAGCTTGCAGCTTTGTCTGGCAGTAGGTTCAGTTGGTATAACCAGCTGTACCTGCTTTTTATTCACAATTATAATGATTACAGTTAGTGTTTACTGTATACCTAATTGTGAACCAGGCATTGTGTTAGGCACTGAATGTATGTTACCCCTCTAAATCTTCAAACTACTACCAAGTGTCTTTAATTAGCATTCCCTTTTTACCAAGGAGGAAGTAGAGGATAAATAATTTGCTCAAGGTCACATACTTTGGGCTTAAGTTCAAACTGGAACCAGATCTTCTGACGCCAAGGTTGGTTTCTTAGTAATTACACTAGCCTGCTGGCTCCTTCAAATGCATACCATTCCCCAGAGGAAAGGTCCTGCAACACTTTCCTTTTGGGGCCCAAAGCAGCTGGCATACAGCTAATCTGTCCTTCATCACTCAGTTCCTGCTAAAGGAAAATATCTTTGCCAGAGGCTTTGGGGACAGGAATTCCAGAATGGCTTCTTCTGCTGCCTGCAACCACCGGTGACTGGCAATACTTGTGTTGGAGAGAGGCTTATGGAAATGTGACGTACCATAATGATGGATGGCTCCAATCAGGTCCTTCCTCTCCAAGGGTTTGACTGTCTACTGGTGCTAGGAGCCTGGCAGTTGGTGGTGGGGGCACAGCCTGACAGGTAGAGAGAACGGCTGTGTTGCTATTATGGTGGAGGAGGGGCCAGTGTTCTGGAGAGTGAGCCATATGGCTGGAACATCAATGGGACAGTCAGCCACTGCACTGGGCCTTGGGTCATCCATTGGCTTCCTCCTGCACTCCAGGCCTGGAGGCCATTCTTGGATTTTCTGGAGGTCAAGGATAAACAAGCTCTGCCCAAGGATTTTCAAGACTAAATCCTCTTCCTTAGAGTTCCCAGCCCTAAGTCTTCATGATGCTAAATAATGTAATTTACTTCAAAGTTTCTCATCTTACAAGGAAATTTCTTAGACAGTTCTAGAGAAGGAAGTAGGAGCTCCCATAACCATTCTTCTTGGTGGCTTTTGTGACAAATTCCTTCCATGTGGTTTGTGCGGCCCCCAAAGCACTCCCTCATGGAACTGCTAGCATAAGTAAGTTTTCATTTTGATTTGAAATGTTCCTAACATTTCCTGATTTGCAAGCATTTCATTCTCATTGTGGAAGCTTAGAGAATGGAAAGCCTTATAAAGTGAAGGAGTGGAGAGTCACTGCTAATGGGCACAGGGTTTCTTTTGGGGGTGACAAAATGTTTTAGGATTAGAAAGTGGTAATAGGTACACAATTTGTGAATTCCATGGATATAATCTCACTTCATTATATTCTTTAAAAGGTGTTTTATGATATGTAGATTGTATTTCAATAAATACAAACAAAAAAATTAAAAACCAAATACATCAAAAACAAAAAAAGTCCATGGTTTTCTCTTAGAACCATCAATCTCCTACTTTTTCCACCCCATAAACAAAGACAAAACTATTAGAATGTAGTTTCCTCATGTTTCTCAGTGAAAATAGCTGTCAGTGCAAAATAATAGCTGTGGTATGTATCAGACTTCACTGTCTTTGCAGGAAGGAAGGAATGAGGAAGGAAAAAAGGAAATGGAGGGAAAAAAGGGAGAGGGAGGGAGGGATGGAAGCATATCTGTGGTATAACGGGGCCACCTTTTCACAGCAGTGTGAAAAACCCAAGAAATATCTTCCCTTTTCTTCTTTCTCTCTCCTTTGTCTCAACATATGTTCTAAACTGGTGCTTGAAATTCTAACATTAGGAATTTATTCCTTGGAATTCACCCCCTAATCAAAATACCAACAGATCTAGAGGAAACAATCCTAAAATTCATATGGAGCCATAAGGAGACCCAGAATAGCAAGAGCTGTTCTGATTAATTCGAGCAAAGCAGGTGGCACAGTAATACCTGACTTCAAGGTATACTACAAAGAACCAGGGATAAAAACAATATGGTACTGAACAGAAACAGATATAGGGATCAATATAAGAGAACTGAAGATAGAGAAACCTCCTGAGACACATTCAACTATTTGATTGTTGCCAACAAAGCGGTCAAAAGCACACACTGGAGGAAAGATAGCCTACATGACAAGTGGTGTTGGGGCAACTGGTTATCTGTTTGTAGAAGGTTGAAACTGGACCTTTATCTCTCACTATATACTCAGTCAAAATAAAAATTAAACATTAAAACAGAAACATTCAACCCACTGAAAGACAAATAGGTAAACCACTGGAAGACACAGGTATAGGAAGGGATTTTCTAAACAGAACCACAACCACATAAGAAATAGCATCAAAGCCAGATGTGGTGGTGCATACATACAATCCCAGCACTCAAGAGGCTGAGGCAGGAGGATTGACTTAAGTTCAAGGCCAGCCTAGGTTACATGGTGAGTTCAAGGTCAGCCTGAACTACATAGTGAGACCCTGTCTCAAAAAAAGGGGGGCAAGAATCAATAAATGGGATTATATCAGACTCAAAAACTTCTGTACGGCAAAAGAATCCATCAGTAAAGAGATAATCTAGGGAATGGGAAAAAATTTTGCCAGCTTCTCACACAGAAGACTGATATCTAGAATACACAAAGAACTCAAAAGACATTAAAACATCTAAAATTAAAAGTGCAGTCAAGAAGTGGGTAAGAAAATTGAACAGACACTTCACAGAGAAAGAAATACAAATGGTCAACAAATATATGAAAAACTGCTCAACCTCTCTGGCCATTAGAGAAATACAAATTGAAACAAAGCTAAGATTCCATCTTCATCTGGAAAGAATGGCCCTTGTTAGGAAATCAAGAATAACAAATGCTGGCATGGCTGTGGCGAAAAAGGAACCCTCCTGCACTGTTGATGGGAATGCAAACTAGTATAACCATTATGGAAACCAGTATGGAGAGTTCTCAAAGATCTTAAATCAGAAATTCCATGGGACCCAGGTCTCCCCTTCCTAGGTATCTTCCCTGAAGAGTTTAGGCTGTCACACTGCAGTGACACTTGCACACCCATGTTTTTAGAAGCACAGTTCATAATAGGTAAACCCTTGAAACAGCCTGAATACCCATCAACAGGAGACTAGGTAAAGAAAATGTGGTATCTGTATATAAAAGAATACTACTTGGCTAAAAAGAAGGACAAATTGGAGACATTTGTAGGAAAATGGATGCACCTGGAATATTGAGTGAAATAAACCAGACACGTAAGCTTAAATACCACATGGTATCTCCGATCTGAGTGAGACAAAGTACAAACAAAGAAAATGATAAAAAGAGAAGGGGACAAATCTTTTGCAATAGGGAAGTGGTCCAAGGGGACAAGGGCGAGGGGTGAGGAGGAGGGAAGGAGACATAGGAATAAAGATGAGCCACATACAGGAACCTGGTAACCCCAATTAATGTAAACACTATACACGATAACATAAATAACATCAGTAATAATATCAGTGTTCCATAAGACAAATAAATAAACAAGTATGAAAAATGGGAAAGAGGAACTAAAGAAGGGAGGGAGGGGAGAAGGTAGGGGAGGGAAGAAGGAGGAGGTTTTAAAAAGAGAAAGAAACATGCTATATTAATGTATACATAACCATTCCCCAAGACGGTTATAAGCTGTATGAACTGAAACATGTACAAGTCAAATTAAAATTTATTCCTTGGGAAGAAAGCGGATATATATATATATATGTGATCCTCTTTCCTGTCTGTCCTCATTTCTGAAGTATTTAGGAATTTCTGTACTTGAAAGTACTACAAATAAACCAAAAACCAAGAAACACTCAAATATAGCAGGCATTGGTTATCCCTATTATCACTGAAGATGTTAAGCCTTCTCCCCCAAAATACAATTCTAAAAAAATAGAAGCAACCACTTGGGAGCTGGCTGGCTGCAAAGGGGTGGCCCTGGTGGGTTGGCTGGAAAGAAGGGGAAAAGAAGAGAAATGGAAAAAGCCAAGTGTGGTTCATATTAAGTTATCATTTCTCTACTTTCTTAGACTATCAATAACCTTTTTTTAAAAAAAATTTGAGGTCAAACTGAAGAGCATTCCTCTTAGCCAATCTGACGGAAGTGTATTCCATTGTCATGAGTGTCAGGCTGGGACCCATCTGCCAAGTCACATGTTGCTGCAGGAGGCTGGGGAGAGCCTCAGCTTGTGGGACTGCGGCCAAGTTTGATTGGATTGGGAAATGAGAAAAAGCCTTCCAGCCTTCCAGAAACCTGTGGTGCCCAATACATTGGCAGGGCTGGCCTTACCACAAGCTTTTAGGTGAACAGGAATATTTCAGCCATGAGGCAAAAAGGTCAATGTCTGTGAAATGGCAGAAAGGCCAATGTCAAGGAAATCTGCGCAACCGCAGAAGCAGCCCATCGGATCGGTGGAGACCGGCTCTGGCTGGTGCGGACTCTGCTCTGTGAGGAGTTCTACTATCTACTTGGTTGGCCTTGGTTTTCTCTCTGGTAAACTGCCCACCCTGGAGCTCTGCCACTGGGGGTTTTCCGATTCAGTTATGCTGTGGCAGGTGTGTTTAGTTTTCGGTTCTCTGCATCACGGCTTCCCTTTCTCCCCTCGTCCTGCGTGACATGCCACCTGTACTGTGGGAGCAACTGGGGGGCCATTTGGGGCAGGGAAGATTTATCACAGAGACGAAGGTACACTGGGGAGCCTCACCGCTGCTGGCAGCTGGTTCTGTCATTCTTTTCCAGGAAACCAGGCCATACCCACTTGTCTCTCTCAGAAAGCACATCGTGACACAGGTACGACGCTTCACACTGCTAAGCTCCAAAGAAATGTAGTGGACTTTAGCTAAAAAATTGTCTTGGAACTGAATAACATTAACAACAAGCCTTATTCGCAGAAAGCTACAAAGGAGTCTACTTTATTGACTAGAAGACCAAAAGGCAAAGGTCAGAGGCCTTCCCAGGGCCCCAGTTAATCAGACCGCCTTTGCAGGGGACAGTGACAGACAGGAAGAGACAGGTAGTGCTGGGGCATGCCCTCCTCAGACCTCGCAGTCTGGCTGGGAAAGCCAGACCCCTGCCAGCAGAGAGCAAAGCAATTATAACCAGTCCCACACGTGCGTGCACTGGCCCATCAAGGTGCCGCCTCAGTGACTGCCCTTGATACGTGGGACTCATCACACGCTAGGATTTCACCTGCCCTGGGGAGATGCGGGGTGTCTTGGCATCAGCCCCAGTGTGACTGCAGAGTACAGGTCCTTTCTGGTGGTGCCACACTAGCAGGATGGAGAGGCATGTGATTGAGGGCTGGTTTCAGAGTCCCCCAGACCCTTGTGGCAGTCTGTCTGCTCCTCAGGGACAACTTCCAGTGACTTTCAGTGTCTCTCCAGGCCCCACAAGCCCTCAAAGAACAAGCAGGGCCCAGAATTCCTACCCTGAGACCTTTATGTTTCTGCTTTCAAAACACTGATTTTGCACAGGACAGCAAGGGTGTGAGGAGCAGGCATGTTCCTATACTGCTGGCAGGAGTGCAGACCTGTACAAGGGCAAGTAATAACTATTAAAATTATAAATGCCTGTGTCTTTCTCAGACAATTTAAAAAATCAAACTGATTAGCAGTCTCAAAGATCTACTGTTCTTTTAGAGACTCATAGAACATTCTGTTTTATTAAGTATAAAGAACAGTTTACTCAGCAGCATATATAATATTCTTCCACTTCATTAAAAACAGGGATGAGACAATAAACTGTCCTCCCTGGCAGGAGGATGTCTAAGAAATGCTTGTAGTGGTTACTGTGTGAAAGAGAATGGGTACCTTGAGGTTTAGGAGTTCTTAGAAGACTTTCTTAATTCCTTTTTATAATTTCAGTTTAAAACCACATTACTAAAATGCCAATTAAGAAATAAAATATATAAGAAGCCTTCCAGATTTGCTATCTGATCCTTTTCTATTTTGTCTTAATTTATTGCTGTTATCTTTTGAGACAGGGTCTCCTTATAGGGTCCACACTGGCCTTGAACTCACTGAACTTGCTGTATAGCCTGGGCTAGCCTTAAACTTTTAACCCTCCTGTCTCAGCCTCTAGAATGCTGGGATTACAGATGTATGCCACCACGTCCAGTGCTCCATTTGGTTTTGTTGCTGGGACTATTAGTTTGCATTAAAGAGCTAGAGGGTAAATGGGCCACACTTTCAGCCAAGATGTTGGGGTATGATCAGGGGCCTCTTATGTGAAGCCTGGCCCTGAGGTGCTCTCTCTGCACTTAGTGGATGAACTACTCTCCTGGCTCGCATGGGGCAGCTGGCTGGGGGTGGGGGGCTCTGCCCTCACCCATTCCTCAGACTTGCAGAAGTACTCAGCTCCCTTGGTGGGTTCTCACACTGTTGTTACGGAGGGACATAGTTATGGTCCCTGAGGAGGGACACCATTCATGGATCTTTCCAGCCTCTTACTGGGGCCTGGAAGGATGGTTGAGCTTGTGAATGAAAGATGAAGCACGACACACCCTCAGCCACCTCTAAGTCATTGTCTGGGGCCACGAGCAACCACCATCAGCTTAGAATGCCCATTTGGAACTGCTTCTTCTTTAGTCTTGAGGACAAAGCTTGGTGTTACAGCCCACCTCCTCTTTGAGACCTAGATTCTCAGAGGGGGAGAAGGAAGAAAGACTGACATTTCAGGCCCGTGGAAGGACAGTTGGCCGCCACAGCTGATAAACCCTGGAAAAAGGAGTCCTGGAACCTGATAGAATTTTGGTTCCAGGCACAGTGAGTGAAAGTGACCATACTTGGAGCCAGCAAGATGCTGGGTCAGCCATGGAAGAGTAAGGCTTCTCCCAGGGACCCCCTCCCATCTGCTTTGTTATGAAGGTCCTACAGAGGGACTTCAGGACTTGCACACCCCAGTCTGGACCAAAAGGAGGCAAGGTCCCTTTCTCTGAAAGGTTCCTAGTGACAGAGGACCTGAGTGAAACCAAACACCACTCTCATGAGTGCCACACCTACCACTGACTCAGCCCAGCAGGATTCCAGAACTTTCCTTGAGGGGATAGACAAGACATCCACCTTTTACAAGCTGCCAGCAAGTGAGAGAACTCAGTCCTCTGGCCTCTGCCTTGTCCCCAGTATCAGAGGAGGGAGGCAGAAGCGACATAGAAGTGAGCCACAGCACCTGTCCACAGCCATGGGACAGAGGGTTTTGAGCCATTAAAGAGGTTGGACAAGGCCTGGACACATCTCAAGAAAGGAAAGTGGCAGAGTCTCCTCAAGTCCTCATTAAATGACAGTGAAGTGAGGTTATGAACAAGCCATCTGAAAGCAGCAATTTGGGAAGAAAAAAAATATACGGACATCCTAGAGATGGAGGCTTCTCAACCACCTCCATCCAGCTGCCCTGGCATTGCACTATAAGAAGGGACAAGGCTTCACTCAAGTTGCTCAGAGTTTTGCTCTTCAGAAACATTGCTGCCATGAAATGTCCCGTGTAGCTTTTGAGCCACATGCCAGGGATAGGTCCTCTGACTCTTCAAGACCACAGTCCTGTCTTAACCTCAAAATCTTTTGTCATCCAGAAGCGCCCCGTAGCAGCTCCTCCTACTTATTAGCAGCTGAGCCTGGCTTCTCAGCATGGGCCCTGGGGAAATGTCTGCCCCTCCTTTTGCTCTGCCCAGGAGGCCGGGGCACATGGAGTCCTCTGGGTTCCACACTTTTCTTCTGCTGTCTCTCTCTTACACTTTTCATGGCTTCCTTCTCTCTCTTGGTCTCTGTCAGTCAGCAGAATCCTCATGTTAATTCCCTTGGAGGTCAAGTTGTGGCCACTCTGACCCATGTTGATTAGTGGCTCATTAAGGAGCATGGTGGCCAGAGAACGTTCTGGCCCCTTTTTATTTTTTATTTTTAGACATTTGTTTCTTTAAGTTTCTAAGTTGGTCAAGCTGAGCTTGAAGTTATGATACTTCTGCCTCGGCCTCCCAGAGTACTGGGATTATGAATGTGTGCCAACATGCCCAATGGATGTGTGCCAACATGCCCAACAAAATGAGGGTCTCTTAATGCACTGATTTGTCCATGGCACCATCCAACAAGTCACAGAAAAATATGCTGCATCCTAATCACCTAGGAGCAAAACTTGACAAGTCACCTGCCTTCCAGAGCTTGGATTATAGCAGATCAGCTTAGCTCAGCTCAGCTAGGAGGCTGCCCTGCTGCCCCACACTGAATGCCCTCCTTCAAGCAGGTGGGGCAGGTGCTCTACCAGACAACTGAATCTTATTGCTGCTGTTAGTAAGTGGATGATGACTTGAAATATTTCTGAGGCCCATTTAGCTCATCTGAACCTCCCACATGCTCAAGGTCAACACAAAGCCACAAATAGCAGCCGCAGAGGCCAACAGTTCCTAGTAACCTTTCTGATACCCCAATTTCCAACCATATGTGACAAAATGACTACTTAATGGGTGCAAGTGTTGTGATTAAATAGTTTTATTCTTCCTGGTCTGTGTGTGAGCCATTTGGAGTGACAGGTTGCATTTCAAGGGGGAGCAACGATCTCACCAGAACATCATGCCTTGGCTAGTTTGTTCTGTGCTGTTGACACTCAGGAACCCTCTGGGGACTTTGAGGAAGCTGCTCTGTGCTTCCTGATAGTACCCTCCGCGGTTTCCTGATCAATTAAACCTCCACACCCCTGGAGCAGAGCTGGCCTGGGCCAATTGTGCACACGGATCCTCCTAAGGGAAAATCGCTTCCTGCTGATCTGCCCTTGCCCTCTTTGCTCAGGTCTGGGCCTGCCCCAAACTCTAGAACATTCTCAGTGCACTTGTTTCTTCTGCTGATGGTGCATTCTTCTTTTTATTTTAGTTGCTTCAGGCACTTCAGGGTCCTTGTTGTGCGGGTGACAGCTGAGGGCTTGTGATGGTTATGACAGCGCTAAGCCACTTCTGCAGCCAGAAGAAAGGCTCTGGAAGAACCAGGGAAGAATGGCAGGAGACCATGGAAAGGAGACCACTACAAAGTCAGGGCTAGAGCTCTTGCCATGGGTCCATACCAGGTTCTAGCTCATTCCTTGACTCCAAGAAGATGCTCCAGAGTGAAAGAATGAATGACTGAGTGAATGACTGGATGGGAGGTCAAGAAGACGAACTGAGAAGTTTTGAAGACAAATGATGAGAAGCCAAATTAGTGTGGTAGGGATAATCCAGCTAGCCATGGCACTGAGGGCTGGGTGAGTGGGCTCAGCTTTGTCTCCACATTCCTACTTGCATCATTTGGATAAGAAATCTCCTCTTTCTGGATGTTAATCTTCCAATTAGTAAAGCAAGAGGTTTGGAGCAAATGACATCTACTGTTCCCTCTGTATTCAAAAATTCTCCAAGTAGATGGTTGCTATGCTTACCCCTGGCACTCGGCTGTTTTTTGCCATGGGCAGTTTGCCAGTCCTCTCTAAATTGGCATGGGCTACAGAGCAGTTGTCCTTGACTTATGAACTCTGGGGCCATGAAAAGAGGTTACTTGGTGATGGGTTGGCACATACTAATGGTATACCTAGTGTGCAGGAGAGGATGAAATGTTCCAGAACATTCTCTAATGCCTGTGGTAATTCTTTGGGACTAGGGAAAGCAGATACACATAAAGCTGGAGTATTGTCTTTCTGAAATGGGCTGTTGGTAAGAGGATAGAAACATGGAAATTGAAGCCAGCTGAGGGTCTAAAGTGTCAAAGTTGACTTTACCTCTGGCTCAACTCTGGCCCGTGTTGCCCAATTCTCTCCAAACACAGTGGAATGGCTGTTTATGTGGAGATAAAGGAGAGCTCTCTGTTGACTTTATTTCCAAATCCTGCCTTTTGGAATTGACACAAGAAGAGGGCACCCTCTGGTCAGCAGACCCCAAACCCATATCCCTGCTCCCTGGCTGTCTCCTCAAACAGCAGCTACTGAAATAGATATTGACCACACAGATAAGAGGCAGAGCCCTAGGGGCTTTGAACCCAGGGCTAACAGGCTTATCACAAACTGTCCATCTCTCTGCCATTTCCTCCTCCTGGGGTGAAGGACCAACACTTTGCTCCTTTCCCTGACAGGCTTTGCCCTGGGAGGCCTAGTCCTTGTAGATGAGAGTGTCACCTGATAGGACCTGAGGAAGTCCCCAAAGAGAAGATGGGGAACTCTGACTCACCCTACCCACAGAAAAAGAACTTTTAGGACACATCTGTCAGTGACGGCAGTAAAGGGTTTTGTCAGGCAGAATTTTATAAGTACACACTCAAAGAAATAGAGAGCCTGCCCTCAAAAGGGAGAGACTTGCTTGTGGCCTGAAGCTGGGTATATTTATGGGGAGTTTGGTCATGTAAATCTGTAGAATTTGTCAATCTATGAAAAGAGGGCATTCGATTTATAGATGAACAGCAAGGGCCCTTTCTTCAAGGGAAGCATGATGGGTCACTTATGTGTGATAGAGCTGTAGACCCCCATAAGGGAAAGGTCCGTTTTAATGGGTACAAGTGTTGTGCTTAAACAGTTCTATTCTTCCTTGTCTGTGGATGAAAAGGGATAGTGTATTCCCAGATGCAAAATGTAAAAGGGGATGGCCAAGGTTGATTTACAGGAAGCAGGGAATAGCCCAAGTTTATTGTGTCTTTAAGGGCCTTAGGAATTTTGAACTGGATTTGTGTCCAGAAGCTGCAAATTTTATTAGACGTAGTTTTTAAATTATGATTTTCCTTGTTTCTTGTTTTATCTGTCTTATGTCAAATACCCTGCCCCATGATCGTAGGTGTGACCTGCATATGCAGGTGCTAGCCAGGACAGGAGAGGAGGCCAGGCGGCAGGTTTGCAGTGGCTGCGGGTGAGGGCATGGACCAGAAGCCTAAATCCATGCAAAGGCACCAGCTCTGCAGTTAGGCCATCTGGTTTGTCTTAAGTCTCTGACCTTCTTGGCTGAGGGTTTTTTTTAATCTTCTCTATACCATGATTTCTCCATCTGAAAATGAGAAACAATAATGCCTTTGCATAGTAAAGGCTGTTAGGAGGGTTAAATGTGTACCTGTTTCTAAAATGACTCAGACTGACTGACCCATAGGATGTGTCAAATAGATGAGTGATTCTCTATCTTCAATGTGGTTAAGAATCTCCGCGAGAGCCAGTGTGGAGCACAGACCTGTAATCGCAGCATGCTGGGAGGCTGAGGAACGACCACAATTTCAAACCCAACCTAGGTAACTTAGAGGCTTAGCAAGACCCTGTCTCAAAATTTTAAAAAATTGTTTTTATTTTTGGGAAGACTGTGGGCTCAGTGTCCTGTCTAGCAAACAAAACAAAACAAACCACTCCTGCAGAGCTGTTTACTGCACCCTGAATGTCCCTTCTGGGGTGTTTACAGCAGGGCCTAGTGTCTGTAAGTAACTCTCTAGTCACTGTGCCTGTCACCCTCTCTGGTGCTGGTACAAGTTGCCCAGGGCCACTTAACTCGTCACACATTGGTACCTCCTGCGTGCTGGCTCATTAGGCTGGCAAGTTCTCTGCTTTTTGTCCAGCTGATCTTTCAAGTTTCAGCTCAAACATGTGTCCTCCAGGAAAACTTTGCCTGGCCTGGACCTGTCCACAATTTCAAATTCAGTTTTTGTATATGTGAAGCAGTCAAATTTAGATCTAGAACTACATGTGATGGCAAAAACATGGCCTCAACTGATATGATGCTATTTATAGTCTATGTGTTCCACCTAGTGTGAGTGTGCACGGGCTTGCTGTAGAAATATTAATAGGTTTGCTGGCAGTGGCCTGCCCCAGACCGATGGGCGTTACCTAATATGTGGTATACACAATCTACTACTTTCCAAAGATGCAAATACAGTAAAATTTAAAAATTCTGCATTCCCTCACACATCTGGAACCAAGACTGTTAGAATGTGCATCTGCGGCTCATCACTCTGATTGTTGACTTTCGCCTCTGCCTTGCCATTAAAGAAAAATCTGAACAGCAAAGACCATGGATTTAGCGCAATGCCCAGCTCAAAGTAAGGATCAATGACTGTCTCTCGAGGGAATGAGTGCTTCCTTGCAGAGGAAACTGCACCTGTCTTTCTTCCTCTCTGTCACATTCGCCATGGCCCCATGGCGTCTGTGGTAGGATTTGTAAAATTAATTTCACATGGCTCTTTGGTTCCTTAATGGAATCTGGCCTGCAGTTTGGGTAAGGAGTCCCCACACTGGAGTGAGTGGAACCTGGGAAGATGATATTTCAAAAGGTTAGATTGTTCCCCTGCCATTTAAGCCAGATTTTTGATAAATAGGAAGCATTTGGAGAGCATTGGAATGTCTTTGATGAAAGAATTTTCCAAGAATGATATCCATGCAGCTCCAGGCCAACCTATTTAGGGAAAGAAGGGGATGGGAAGACTCAGGGGCAGATTATAAGAGGTTGAGCACCACCATTTGTGTGTTAATAGGCTCAAGCCCTTGGGGTGCATTATAATAATAAGGAAGAACTGCCACATTCTGTGTAAAGAGAAATGCAATGACTATTTAGATCATTCGGAGTCCAAATCTTACTTTGGTCTGCAGTGCCTGGGAGCAGGTTATAAGCTGGTGCTTACACAGACCAGGCAGATAATGAGTGAGCTGGGCCAGTGGGACAACAGTGCTGGAGGGGAGTGTGACGAACTGGAAGGCTTGTACCCCATCTGGAGAGGGAAGCCCTGATTCTACTCCAGCTGATTAATGCCAGGTTTTCTAATGCCAGGGGCAGGGGTTCTTTTTAAAATTTTTATTAGTACTGTTTGCGTATACTGTAGTGTATAATGATTACATTCATCGGGAGGAGCTGGTACATAACACCTTTTAATTCTGTTTTCACCTCCCCTCCAATCTCTTGGCCCCGTGCCCTTTTGTAAAAGAGCTAGCTCCCTGTTTCCTGTTATCTATTTTTTTATTTTGCTGTTCATTTATATTTTGGGTTTCTAATATATGAGAAATCATGCAATATTTTCAGCTTGTATGTCTGACTTATTTTACTTAATGTTATGGTCTCAACGTGTACCCAGAGGTCTTCTAATTTTTAAAGAGAAATTGGAAGGCTTGATGTTTAGGTGAAAACTCTCACTTAAATCTGGGAAAGGCAAAATAAAGTTCACAGATCCTAGAGTTAGGATCCACCAATCACTCTGAGATCTCTGTCTCCAGGTATGTTGTGCTCTCTGTGGTCTTTGGGAGGTGCCACACAAGAATTCCTGAAATGTTCCTGTCCTTCTGGGCTGTGTGGATCCTAAGTGATGATCACTCTTGTGAAAGCGGCTTCTTGTCCCATACCTAGGAGCAGGGCAGGCCCACCTCCTTGGCGGCCATGTCCTTTGCATACACAAAGTCCTCCTAATCAAGTCCTCAGCCAGAACCTAGAGGAAATTTCTAAGCTACCAGCAGAAATCACTTGTCAGGGGCTCTGCCTTAGAAAATCCTGAAGGCTTCTGGGAAAACTCTTGAGACAAAGTTGCTGCTTTCACCAGGAGCCTCAAACATTGTGTTTGGAAGGAGGGGAGGGGGCACCAAAAGGCAATGTGTTCATTTGCTATTTTTCAGGGAATAAGGGCTATTGGTCAGCACCAAAATGCTTCAGCGAGAGGTGGTGTGAGTGGCTCAGCTGGTCATTTTCTGTAGTTTCTGTGTCTTTTTCTGGCTGCCACCGTGTCTCTTGACTTTCTTATAATCAACTGGGCCCCTCTGTCAGGATCATAAGGTGGAGGATCCTTGTCAACCTAGGCAAGGTTTGATCACTTAGGAGTGATGGGAATAGGAAATAGTGAGGCCCCCCAAACTGGAAAGCCACAGACGCTCCAACCTCTTTGTAACCAGCGGCTTCCCCTAACTCCCCAATCCAGTTCAATGAAACAGTTCTATTGAGCGTCCGAGGGACTGAGAGCAGTGGCTGGACCCCAGGCCTCCAGCAGCTAAGGGTGAAGAGCAGGGAGACAGTTAGATGAGTAACACAAGAGGCAGAAAGGGACAGTGTGTCGCAGACCCAGAGGAAGATGAAACTTCATCTATCAGGGAGTCAGGAAGGGCTGCATGGCTGAGGCGACATCTGAGATGGGTCCTGAAGAGTGGCTTGATTTGGAGCATCGGATGGTTACTCCTCATAGAGAGAGCGGCAGGAGCAATGGAAGAAGGTAGCTAGGAAGGAAGGGCGGCCACTTAGGAACACAGAAGGAGTGGGAGTTAGGGCCAGACTCAAGAGACCTTGACAGTCTAGGGAGGGAGCTTAGATTCTCACTGGTGGGTCCATCCTGGTGAGCCTTTGACAGATTTCTGCAGGGGAAGGAGGGCATTGGGGTTGGGCTAGGGCCAAAGTCCTGGGCACAGTGGGGCAGGAATCGGTAGAGGGAAGGTGATGAGCACATCAAGAGGGGGAGAGGGATAGCACAGATGCCTGTGCCGTCACACGTCTCTGCTGTCCCTGAAGTCTCCTCCCTCTTCCCCCGAACCTATTCTGGTCGGATATGTGTACCTGCAATCCTTGCCAGGCCTCTCCCGGTGAGGCTACCAGTGCCGCCCACATTGCCAGTTCTGGCGGTCGTGTCTCAGCCCGCATCTTGCTGACCCATGAGCAGAGCTCGTGTACTGGGCCTCCCCGTCTGGATTCGTGAACCCCCCCTTTCCAGCTCCCCAGCCGCGTTCTGGCTCGGGTGTCCTTCCCTTCTCTGGCCACTCTTTTTCTAACTCTATCTTGCTTTCCAGTCGCAGGACCTTCTTTCCATCTCCTAGCTTTCACTGACCTCTGTGTCACTTTAGTTCTCTGAAGCCTGGACCTGTTTTTAAGCTTCTGGATTCTACTTTCTAGTAGGCCACTTCCTGTGGGTGTGTAACAGAGGCTTAAGCTGGTGGTCTCTCCCCAAAGGGCCTTCACCCTCCTTCCCACTTCTGCTTCGGGCCTTGGCTTGGCGGTTCCTCAACCCCAAACTCTCTTCCCAAGAGGCCTGTAGCCTCCCCTCTCATCTCCGTGAGAGCTTCACCTGGACTCATCTTATCTAAAAATCATGCCTCCCGTATCGCGGGAAGCCTTTCTCTCTCTCTCTCTCTGTTTTTTGGGGGTGGTGGTGCTGGTGGTGCTGGAGACTGAACCCAGGGCTTTCATGGTGAGCCACAGCCTTAACCTTTTATTCATTTTTATTTTGAGACAAGGTATTAAATTGCTAAGTTGCTCAGTCTGGGTCTGAACTTACAATTCTCCTGCTTCAGCTGCCCCGGGCTTGTGGTGTTTCCACCCCTCCAGGCCTCATCCACATTTTAACGTAACATATATTGTACTTACTTACTTACATGTCTATTGCTTGCTTGCTTTTGAGAGAATATATATTTCACAATGGAAAGGATCTTTGCTTGGCTTTGTCCTGATTGCGGTATTCCCGGGTCCTAGCTGTGCACTGCATGTAGGAAGTACTGCGTAGGAATTCGTTTTGTGAGTGAAGGAACACGTGAATAGAGAACTGCGCCCTGCCATTCTTTCCACTTGGGGACCAAAATCACGAAAGGGTCAGAGATGGAGCTTTGGTGTGGACGCCTGGAAGATACAAGGGCGGGGCTCCCACAAACGTGGAAACGCAGAGAAGGAGCCATTTGAAAGAAGTGAGTTCAGAGGGGACCATTTGGAGTCTGAATGATTTGAGAGATGCCTAATGATGGCGTCCACGAGGATTTTGGAGATCAGGGTCTGGACAGAGGGTGGCAGTTGTCTATATGGAGGAAGTGAGGAGGAGGAAGAGGAGGAGGATGTTACAGTGGTCAGACCCAGGAGTTCTAAAAGCAAATCTAAGGCCTGTTAGCTTCAACATTCACCTTGTGCAGCAGGAGGCCTGGCCTAAGGTCATGGGGGTCTGAGGGCTTTCTGGCCCCTAGTCGGGTATGACCATTGCTCTTTTCCTGTTGCCAGCAGTGGGCATTTCCCAATGCTGTGTCATTTGGCCTTCAGAGCTAATATTTATCTGCTATTGATCCAGGATCCCGCCCTTACTTTTTAACTGGAGCTGGGGTTCAAAGGCCTGAATGCTGTTTAAATACTCAGTATGGTGTGGATGGCACATTCCCCTGATACTCTCCACTGAGGGACAAGCTAGGATGTTCTAAGTAAACAGACTACTGAGAGGCCCAGGGTGAGGGGTGAGGGTGGGCTGGGGTCCATGCAGGAAGCTGTAAGAAAGAGGCAGAAGACCTCAGGGCCAGAGGTCTTAGAATTGACGAGAGAGCTAAATTACTAAAAAACAACAAATTCCAATCACATACTTCCTGCCATAAAGGAGACTAAATAGAAGTTATTACTGTAACCTTTTAATAAACAGAGAACCTTTACAAATACAATGTCCTGGGGCCCTGTTGAAGAATTCCTGGGAGTGGAAAATCCAGTTTTTGGTCTCTGGTCCCTTTGGCCCTTGAGCTCAGCTGGACAAAGGGACATCTGTGCTTTCCCTGGGAGAGACGTAGAAAGCCTGAGGCCCCTGTTCAGTGATGTGGGAAGGCTGGAGGGTGGGGAGGGCTCTGTCCTGGGATAGCCAGGAGGGCCGTGCAGCTCCCCATTAGGTGCTTAGGCCACTGTCTTTTCCCACTGTGGAAGTGACCCGTGTTCACAATGGATTCAGCAGCCTGAAGCAGAACCCCTATTCACTTTGCTGATACCTAAATGCCAGAATGTGCAACTTTATTCCTTTTGGCTTAAGCATCAACATCAGCTCTCGTTCAAAATATTTCCAGAAGGGACCCAGGGTGTCTGGCTCAGATGCAACATTCAACCACTGACTCTACTTCCCCACCACCGTCCCCTCCTTCAAATCTCCTGAGGAAAGAGTCAATAGCCTCATCACCCTGAGATGTAAATGACTGATACACTAAACACAATTCCTTCCAGAGAGCTGAAGACCCTAACAGCTTGGCAAAATGGCAGCTATTCTCCCCAGGGGAAGTTCACTTTACAAAGGGATGTTGAAGGTGAAGATCAAATCTTCCCTAATGGCGGTTTGTCCTGTTGGGCTCACACTCCTCTTTTCCCAGCATCCTCTGTAGTACAGTATGGCCATGGGGCTGGCTTCTGGCTGGGGGAGGTGGACAGGGGTTTCTTCCCTCCTTCACCTGTGGCTGACAGAGAATTCTATCCCAGGGGGTTGTGGGGCCATACAGGAGGGTTCTGGGTTCCCTAAAGGAATGCACGGGGCAGAGAATCTTTTCTAAGCCACAGAGGAATGCAGGAGATGTACCTTTGCTAAGCCACTGTGATTTGGGAATTGTTGGTTATGGCTTTAACTTGCTTTCTTGTTTTCTTCCCTCCTCAGGATCCTGCTTGAGGGAGGGTCAGGCAGGAGGAAGGGCCCAGGAGCCAGGGACCTAGAAGATAGCCCAAAGCATCCTCCACAGGCTGGAAGCACTGGTTACCAGCCGCCAAATGTACCTGGTGTCAACCTAGAAGGTCAAGGTGTCCCCTTGTATGTAAACCATCAAGGCTTAAACACCTACAAGGTGCTTAAGTACATTGGGAAATGGAGATCCTGTTACCTGTGAAATGGTGATATTATTTGAATATTAAACTGATATTTTTACTCTGTTCGTAACACTGTGGCTTGGCATTTACTGACTTAAAATATATTGCTTCAATGTAGCAAAGATGCACAGTAGAATTAAAAAAATATTATAACAAATTTAATGATTTCATATGGGAGTGTAGAACAGGAAAAACTAACATGTAGTGGAAAAATTCAGCACAGACCTGGGATATGTGGACTGACTTGGAGGAGGCACAATAGGACTTGAAAGGCCATTTGGGCTACACAGATGTATATGTGTACCAACTTCAGTGATGGCGCACTTAAGATGTGCAATTTTCTTGTGCATGAATTTTACCTCAAAAGAAAACAGTCTAAATAAAAGTCTAGCCAATGACATGAATGATGAAGTATTGGGGGTAGTACATGATGCCTTCACTCTATTTTGCGATATTTCACTAATCAGGAGGGATTATGAAAGGAGAGATGGCGGATATCTGCTAAGGCAAGCAGAGTAAAACCAATGTTAATAGGCTGGAATGTAGGCTGTGGACACAGAGGTGTTCACTTACAGTCAACTTTTGTTTGCAAATTTTCTTAATAAAACATTAGAAGCATTTGGGGGAGGGAATCATGTTCTGGGTCTCAAAACTGACCCTTTGTAGTCCTGAGGAAACAAACGGCACTGAATACAAGGAGTGGCTCAGGGATGTGCGATCTTTGTCTGTTCTAAAATCTTTTCTCTGCACATCAAGAGCTAAATCTAGTTGGTTCACATTACAGAGTTTCACCAAAGACCTTGTACTCCCAAGGACATTCTAGGCAGAGAGAAACCAGAAGAGAATGGTGGTAGAGGGGAGGGTCTGAGCCCAGGTCAGGGGCTTTGCTGTCTCTGAGGGCCTGTGTCTCACCACTGTGGGCCCTGGCAAAGGGGAAGAACATCAAAGAGTGAGCAGGCCCCTCCATGGCACTGGTGCCATGGGGTGGGGGTGCGGCAGAGCCTACGTGCCACGTCCCTTTGGGGACCGGGACGGGTGCTAGGAGCAGCAGAGCAGCAGGGCCTTGGGAGATGCAGAAGAGCCTGAGGAGCCTGGCGTGGGTGCTGGTACCAGGTGGAGGGCCGCAGGGCTGGAGGGCTGAGTGTGCAGAGGCGCTACAGTGAGCATCCTAGGTACCAGAGGATGGCCTGCCGAGGCCAGTCACGAGGTCCCTGGAGAGTGGCATGGGGCATCTGAAAGCCCACAGGGGACAGAGGAAACACCCAGGACCTGCAGAGGGAGACCACCCTGCCTGTGCCCCTGGTACTCACCAGAGCCCTCTGCAGGAAAGGGCCTCAGTGGGGCATCTGATCTGTACATTGACTGAGTATTTATCCCCCACAGACAATTTTAAACCAAGAGACAAAACTACACTGAGAGAGCCAACTATTGAAGCCTTTTATCCTGCTTGGGAACAGGGCCTGGTACACATGGAGATGAGGACACGGCAGTGAAGGCGCCACATCTGTGCCCATCTACCTCAGTGTCAGTGGGTACTGGGCTCCATGCCCTTGCAGCACAGGCCTGTCTCAGCCTCCTGGCCAGCACCCTCCCGCTCTAAATTCTGCAGCTCGCTGTTCATACAACACACACAGCAGGTACTGGGTGGAGGACCCCCCATCCCCACAGTTGCTTTACTCCATCTTTTTGAGGTTTCATTCCAGCTTGAGACCTTCACTGGACTTTGGAGGAAGGAAAAGGAGAAACCTAGAGACAGCAGGGGAGTTATCAGGCCAAAAGGCTTGGGCTGTAACAAAAGACAATTTTCTGCAGATGTCCGTTGCGATGTTACCCGTTGGATGTGCTGCAGAAATGGTTTGGGCTCCAGAAAATGGTCCTGGGGCCAAGTACCTGTCCCGCCTCTAAAAGAGCCCTGGAGCTGAGGGGTTGCCAGGGTGGGTACAAGCAAGCTGACCCAGCACTGACCTGGGGGATTCTCAGCCTCTTCCCTCCAAGAGAACCAACTTAGCCTGGAGCACAGGGTTGTCTTGTCCAAGCCTGGTTGGGCTGTCTCCTTCCCGTTTAGAGAAACACGCACAGTCGCAGCTGTCCCCGAAGTCCCTAGGGACAGAAACTAGAGCCTGTCCTTGCTTCTGGACTGGAAACCTGGTTCCCCAGGCTCACAGTATTCGTCACACACAGAACAGCAAGAGTCCAGGACTCAGGAGCAAAACGAGGGTAGTGGACCCAGTTCTTTCTGGGTCACATACTCTGCAATCACAGGATTCCAGATTGCTGAGCCCCAGGTTGCAGGACACAATCTCTTACCTTTGGCTTGCCCTGGCATTTGGTCTGGACCAAACCGACCAGGACTGCAAACTTCCTGATCTGGCAACTCTCTAAATGTTAGGAAACTCAGGCTCAAGAAAAGGTGTTGCTGAGAAATTGCCCCAATTTGCTTTTAATCACAAATTTGGCTGAAGAGCCTGACCATAGGGCTGCCAGAGTGCCCTTCTGCTAGGTTACTGCCAGGTTTGCCACTCTATGCCACACATTTACCTTTACACATTTGTACTCAGTAAGACTGTTTGCTCAGCTTATTTGGAAGTGTGCTGTCTGTAACCCTCAACACCTCCTCCCAACTAACTGGCAAATCAAGCCCTTCCCTCGGGGAGGAAAAGGTTTTCCTTCAGTAGCAGGGTGTGATGTTGCCAAAGCTTGGGAGGAAACATGGTCCCCTCCAGCTCGCCTGGCTCCTCTGTTCCACGATGCCAGAAGGCGGCACTGCAGCCAGCTCAGAACTGTACAGCAGAGGGCTGGGCACACCTGGACGGGGAGCCTGGATTGTGCCCAGCAGACCTGAGGGCGCGAGTGGTGCCCTGCCAGAGGCGGGAGGTATTTTCACCTACCTGTCGCCAATCATGTCCCCCCACCTGTGACTTGCAGCCCACTGGGACCACATCCAGGACCAGCCTGGCATTTGTAGGGGAAAGGGAAGGAGGTGCTAACAGCAGTGCAGGGTGGTGGCTGGGAAGGATGAGGCAGTTTGGGGGCAGGGGCACTGCAAAGGTCCTGGGCAAGAAGCAGTGGGGCAAATCTACTTTTCTCCTGAATGCTGTCTGAGGTTAGCATTACCAAGTTCCCAACAGGGACTCTCTGTTCTCACCTTCCTCAGTCCTTAGCAGTTTGCAGCCGAGTGCTACCACTTACCTAAAAAGTCTATGCTAGGATGTTAGGAAACTCAGGCTCAATTCCCCACAACCCTCCCCATTTCAAACCCTATAAAGTGAGAATCTGTGGTCCCAGCTCTCTGAAAACACATAGTCTCTGAAGTGTTTCCTCAGAGGCGAGAGCAGCAAAGGCAAAAGAAAGTGGTTTCTGGGCTCTCACCCCTGGGACTTTGAAAGCTGTTCCTCACGGCCTAGGAAAGCTAGTCCTAGAATTTAGGGATGCCCATGCTTGCTGCTGGTACTTTCCAGAGGCTTTAAAACTTTGGAAGGGCCTACATCACTCTTGGACATCAGAGTCGAAGAAGAGCTTATCAACTGAGCATTTGTAGTTGTCGCTCAGCATGAACACATGGGACTCCCAAGAGGCTCTATCCGTCTGGCCCTCTCACGTTATGTCCTTGTAAGCCGGGGCAAGACGGCAGGAGCGCTAGCTGCTGCTGGGGGCTTTCTGGCAAGATCATTAACTGCTCTGGAAAAATGCAAGAAAGCAAGGCCTCACTACACGGTGTCCTGCAGGGACATTACTAGCTGGCAGTCCTGGAGGGGGTGGACTAAGGATACAGAAAAGAGGCTCAGCGCTAATGAAAAACTTGCCAGGAGCCCATCTGGCTGGAAGGACATGGCATTTGAAAAAAATGCCACCAAGTTTTAAGGGAGAGCTGACATAAGGCTGGGATTGTGCACATTTTGAGGAACACTGTGGGTTCATTACTGAGTCCCACGAATTCTCCCACAAGTTCAAGGCTCGAGGGATAAGAGCTGGAGGGAAAATCTGCCTTTCCAGGAATGGGCCAATATAGATTATCTGGTATTACATAAAACCAGTAATTCTGAAGCTTAATAAAAAGATAAATTGGCAGGTGGATAAGAACAAATGTGTATCCCCTTATTATGCTTAAACCATGTGTCCTAGGGCAGCCATTTCTGAGGGCATGGAACCTTCAGCTGAGATTTAGGAAATGAACACCTTATAAATCCGCAGGCACTTCAATCTCTTTGCCACAGACAATGAATTCATGAAAGAAGCTTTAAACCAGACAACCCATAATACTTGATGTAGAAAATGTTCCAGCTTCCATAATTCTTTATTAAATATTTGACAAGTCGCATCACTTCTTTACAATGACTTCATTTGTCACATTACTCTTTTGTGGTCAGAAAAACAAACTACAATTTTTCTGTAGAGCTTTCAAGAAGAAAAGCAAAAAAAGACTTGTTCTTAAACAAAACTTTTCCTGTGTGTATCAAATTCAACCATATTTTAAAGCTATTCTGATTGCGAAAATGAGCATTATCCATAAGTTGTCTTAAAAAAACATCAAGGTAGTTTGGTTTTGATCACTGTATCAAATAGTACTTGGCTTTGTATTAGGAGGTGGGTTTACAATAAAAAGTTACGAAACATTGAGAATTTATTTGGAATGCTTGAAACTCTTTTCACCTTAAAAGTCACTGTTTTGTTCATGTTTCATTTGATAACAGATCCTGAATTAAGAAATGACAACCAATGAACATCTTCCTAGGGTTCTCTCAGGCTCTGAGGGTGAGAATCCTCAGGACACAGCTTGGATAAAACTGTAGAAGGGACAAAGCTCTCACTCCCTTTTGAAACCAGATTACTCATAGAGGTGTAAAAATGCTATACAAATATATACATATACATTGGGACAGCATATGCACGTATATACGTATATATGTTACATAGAGAGTAGTAAAGGAAGAACAAAGTGACGCAAAGTTAACATGAAGGAAACTGTGACAGTCTAGGTGAAATTAGTCTGAGTACAAGGGATGGGCTTACAAAGGAACATGGACATCTGTTGATGAAAGTCCTGGTCATGAAAAAGGCTTTCGATGTACTGACACACAGTGGAGAAAGCAGTACACTAGAGGTCGGGCATCAGCAGTGATGTCCTTAGATTCCTGTTGGTACTCCATACAAACAAAACTAACAAAGAGACATGCACTTTAAACATGCATTATGTTGAGTGTAACATCTTTGACAAAGGAGAGATGTCAAATGAGAGGTTTCCTTGGAAAATTTCAAACTGACAGAAAGCTATTCCTTTCCTACAAAACATTAACACAGGCTCATGTCCTAATGCTTCGGCATTTTTTCTGACACATTGAAAATACTCTGGAGTGGAGTGTGCGTATGTAAGTGTATATATACTGTTCATTAAGGCTTATATAAATTAAAAAAGTGGTCCAAAGTATATCACATTTCCTTCCCAGTTTTAAGATCCAGACTACAAAGTACAGTCTGTAAGTTTTTGTGTTTTAACATATCTCAGGCCTGAAATTGGCAGTTTTGACATGACTTAGGATGTACCCCAATGCCTGAACAAGACAGAGGTAGTGCATGATCATCTGAGAGTCAGGAGCATCCCCATTGGCAAGGCAGAAAATAACACCAGAAAGCATCCCCCTTGCTCTCCTGGCCACAGGGGTGAAGAGACAGGGTGAAGGGCGAGGACAGCAAGAGGAGGGCTGGTATAGTGGGGAGGGGCTGGAGAGCTGACCACCTCAGGTTCTCTGTGTAGACTTTAAAATCTCAGATGTGAAATGCAAGATTATTAGGAAAAGATAGGAGTCAACTGATAAAAAAGAAAAAACAAAACCAAAAAATCAAAAACCCCAAACCAAACCGTTAACTATTACAGCAATTAGAATGTTACTGAATATGAACCTGACTTTTTACAGAGGCGACTGGGATCTGGCAAGATCAAAGAGCAATGGTACAATGCATGACATCCATGCAACAAGGTGAGGTGCAGAAAGCGGCTCAAACATTTTGCAAATTGTTTCTTAGAATGTACTACTGGGTCCCTAAATGAGAGGAATAGTGCATGGCAAGTTGTTTTATATCATTTACCATATGTATTTAGGAAATATTTGATGTCACCTATGAATGGGCCTTAGAAACACAGTATCTCCCGTTATTAATTTTCAGAGAACTGACTATAGGAAAAGAAACATATCAGGTGAGCGAAAGGGCACAAGGGAAGTGGACACACCAGCCCTCAGTCTGAGCTAGTCCTGCTGGACTTTCCAAATTTACACAGACCAACTGGGGCAAGAACAGAAACACCCCAGAATCCACAGCAGCCATGGGATCCTCCAAGTCCTTCCACTTACAGGGTGTGCACTGGCTCTCACTCAGCTTTCTGTGAATGGCCTGTGACAACTACAGCTTCGGCAGGGAAGCACACAGAGGGGATTACAGTGATCTCTCTGGCTTAGGAGATAACAAGCAGAGACCCTGGTGTGCTGAGCAGCTTGGCTGCTGGGACAAGTACGACGTACAGCGTTGCCCTCCTGCCCCAAGCCAGTCTGCCAGACGGGAGGACCAGCTATGACTCTGCAATCTGCTTCTCGGGCAGTGCGTTTTCCTTCCACCACCTGTAGTCATGTCACGAAAATCACCAAGAATGGCATTAAAATTTACAGACAAGAAGGTACAGAACCATTCTAGGCAATGAGTGAAACTCTGTAAATAGTTGAGGACCAGTGAACTGTTGATTTAAAACAAACAAACACACTAACCCCCAAATCTAGCGATATTTAGTTGCATGAAAACCAGAGGGTGGATTAAGGGCTGGAAGAGCTGCAGCGCCACTCACAATTATTCCCTCTTCAGTGTTCATCAGGGTGTATGTTGATGATTCTTGTATGTTCCTGACTTTAAAATGATCTGAATAGCTTTTTGTACTTTCAACACTCAGTCTACTTTGCATTTAGAGAATATTCTGATTTTTTTAACGTACAACTTACAAAATGACAGAAGAATCTCAGTTATTACATGAGAATCAGATTCTCCTCCTATAAATTACACAGTGTTTCTCAAAAACCATCAAAGCGTACTTTTCAGCTTAGGCTTTGGCATGATTTTTTTAAAAGATAATGGACTCTGGGCTATTAGAATCACAAAAAGGATTTTTTTTTTCCACTGAGGCATTTGTTAACTAGCGGGTTAAAAAAAAATTCCATCAAAAATCCAAAACTAACGAACGTTTTAAAAAGAATTACTTAACATCCAAGCTTTCTGATCACTACTAAGTATCTTTAAACCAGCACAAAGAAGGAGCCAACACTCAGCTCTGTAGCAAGTCACCTTCCTCTAGGATGTCAGGGTTCTGTACTCCCTCAGACAACTTGCTTAGAACAAGTGTCTACGCTTTCTCACATGCTGCCCAGGACTGCACAAACACGACTGATTTCTTACACCAAAGTTTTTCTTACACAACAGAGACTCTGAAACCACAAATTTTTGTCTTATCTATGACTGGCAGGAGACCCACTCTGCAGTGTCTCCTAACTTAGCACAACAGGGTCTAGGACAACACAAGTGAAACAGGACAGCAGGGTTGCTGAACTCCCACACTGCCTCAGGCATCTTCTCTGAACACGACAAATTCTGCAACACAGACTGAGGGTGGGAAAGAATCAAACTGCACAGAGACCCACAGTCCACCACCAACCACAGCATGACCTCAGGGGATCAAGTCAAGTCTTCTTTCTCACTTGTAACCTAGCATACAAGAGACACGACTCAGGCAGTACACAGTATTGAAGCATGCAACAGGTCATAGGTAAGAGAAGTTGGTTAGATTAAGTGTATATTAAATAAATCTTTGTAGTTGAGTGGAAATCACAAAACAATTGGAAAGGACGGGTCTATAGGCTCAGCTTTACATTCAGGATTTTATACACCAGCAGCCAGATTCACAACTGATAGATATTGCACCAGAAGGATGTGCGCGGGGAGAAGAAATAATCATCACATTTAATGTTTATGATAAAAAAAATGAACAAAAACAAAACCAGGTGTGACCTCCACATGGTACATAAAGTGCCTTTGGAACTGGTGCAGTTAGCGCAAGAACTGGTTATTTAGTGACGATGAGTGAATGCACAAAAAGGAGACTGAAGGGATCTGGCTTCCACAGTTTTGCGTCAAGCAGTGCCGAGTTTCGTTCAAAATGTCTCTACTACAAACAGCAAAAGGGGAAATATAATGAAAGGGTGGCTGTACAGCAACAGGAAGGGTTCATAATTTCTCTCAGGAGAAATGACAGTCTAACCCCATCTGAAATGTGTTGTAGCACACGTAATCACTTCTAAGGAATAATGGTGTGATTCCTTTCAAGTTAACACAAATATGTCATGCTATGTTACAATTCTCTTGGCCTGTAGTTATTATCTAAATTTGTACAAAAAAGTAATGTCCAGTCTATTTTCATTCTGAGTATGGAAAAAAATTACGTTATACCTAATGTTATATTTGAAATACTCTCCAAGTTCTCTGCAGAAGGTTTTTGGACAAAAATGAATCCCTAATTCTAACAAAGTAAAGGGGCAGTGTGTCAAAGTACTTCAAAAATAAAAATGTCATCGACATTAAGCCTGGTATGAAATTCAAATACAAAAAAAAAAATATGCTCACTTTACCAAGTACATGAGACATCTTTAATTGTAATGAAATAAAATCTGGAAATCAGTCTAAATCATTTTAAAAAGTAAACATGAAGTGTAATACTATACCTGTAGAGTGATTAATTCCATTCACTGTCATTAGAAAGTATGCAAAATATTTATTAAGGGCTTTGCCTGCAGAGGCACAACATAAATAGAACAAGTCTTCCTGAAATGTCATTAGTGTACACATCAACCGGTTGAGATCTCGTGGTGAGGAGCGGGAATTCAGCTGGGACCGGGGTCCCGAGTCTGGAGGAGGGCACGGCAGGCACGGAGGCCGGGCTCAGAGAGCCATGCTGCACAGTGGTGCCTGCCACCGGCTCTGCAAAAGTCTGCCAGGCAAATGCAGAAGAGCACGTGGAACTTGCTGGATGGTCAGTGGCCCCGAGGGAAGAGGCCTTAATCCACCCCTTCAAATCCTTGGGCATTTTCCACGGCCATGAGAAGTTTCTCTCGTAAATCTTCGAAGGTTTCATACGGAGGTAAGTCAAGGCGATTAAAGCTGCAAAATTAACAGAAGGGAGTAGGTGGAAGGTTCCCATGCTGGCCCTTGGGTCACACGGCACTTCCTAGATGTGGCTAATGGGGCACGGGGCATTTGGATAAGGGATGAACAGCCTCAGCCACAATTCTGAGTACCAGGAAATACATTCTAGCTGTTAAACTGTCTGTGCCAAACAGGGTATATACCTTACAGAGGAGCGAAAAACAACTTTCCAATAGGCCCTGAAACCTCTGCTATGCTCAGATGTGGACTCTGGAAGGAGCCTGGTGGGAAGGAGACAGGCAGGCAAGGTAACGACATACGCCCGCATGGAGATTTCAAGTCCTGGAGCACAGCGCTGGGAGTCAGGCAGGAGCTGGGAGGTGCCTGTCGTCAACGCTGTCGCTTATTCTCCACTGGGCCTGAGCCCAGGGCTCTTCTCAGAATGAACTTCATTTTCATCACCAGCCTATTAAGCAGGTTAAGGTCACCTCCATCATAGATAAAGGTCCTGAATTAGAGAGGCAAAGTCAAGGTGCTAGGAGTCCCGTGGACCCCAGAGCAGGGCCCCAGCTACCTAGAGTTCTAGAATGTCAATGCTGAGCCGCTTCTGGCAGGCCAGCACCATCTGGGGTGAAGAGCTGCGTTTATGAAAAGCTCTGGTGTCTCAGGAGACTTCGGGTGGGCGTGGGGGCTGAAGCCACACAAGTGAAGTGAGGACCTCGCACAAATGGGTGGCCTCAGCAGGCAATCAAGCCCAGTTCATGTTCTGGTTCTGCCATCTGCCAGCTGTGTGCAACCTTGGCAAGTCCCTCAAGTCTGGCTCATCTGTGAAAACGGGGAGATTGCCCACAGGGTGCTGAGCAATCAAGTCTCAGAAAATCAATATATATAAAGTGGGCCTAGAATACAGTAAGTGCTCAAAGGATGGTGATCAGTGGTATTATTCATCCAACATTTACCAAATGTACACAGTCAGTGTCTACAGTCAGTGGTGCACTGCTGACGGCCGCAGACACCTGCCACAGCTCACGGTCATTTAGGAGAGGATAACTGAGTGGAGGCAACCATTTGCTTCACCTACACCATTTGGGTTTGAAACAGTCCCCCTCCCAGGGGCTAACATGAGACTCTAGGTATGAGCAGAACAGTGACTCCTGTTTTAAAAGCTGACCACTTACCAGCAGCAGTAAGAAAAAAACCACACCTCCATGCTAGGGCAGCAACAACCCCTAAAATGTGCAACACATCCCTCTGGGCTCGTTGTAGATTTCCCAACAGCCGGTAACTTTAAAGGCCAGGGTGTGCTTCTCAATTAGTAACTCCCCAAATCCTAGAACTGTAATCCTAAGAGTGCCAAAAGAAATTTTTAATTTTCTGGGTTTTGTTTTGTATTCATAATGATCTAAGAGCAAAATCACACCTACTGACTTTTCAGAAAAGGTGGCTTCTGCCTTACAAATCAGAGGCTCACAGTCTAGGGCCTGTAATTCCTGCAGGGTCTCAAGACCCCTTAAAAAGGGGGCTACACATGATACAAGAGGCAATGATATACTGGAGAGAAAGGGTGAATGGGGCAGGTTAACATCTGAGGTCTGAATTGTGTTACTGAAGGTCTGGGCCTCAGTTTTCTTATCTGTAGGAATGGCATCATCAGATAACTCTTAGAATTGTGACAATTATGAGTCAGTCATGTCAATGCTTGGACAACGTCTGGAATGGAACAAGTGCTCAGTAAGTGCTTGTCACTGTTGCTTCTGAGGGAACTGGCTTTACTCCACCCCTGGCAAACTTGATGACACTGAGCAGGCCACTGCCCTCAGTAGGCTCTGGCCCTCTCATGTGAACAGTGTGTAAGCTGAAATTATTAGTACAGAAAGTGGGCCTGGGATTCCTAGTGAGAGCACACTGGTATTGGCTTTTCCAGAATAATGAACTGAAGCTTACAAGTAATCACACACCCAATGGTTACATCTAAAGACCTTAAAGAAAGCCAGATATTCAGCTTTTGCTCTCCTACCAAAGCGAATTCTTATTCTGAAGCTTAATCATGCATTATACCATTCTTGTAAATCACGGAGGAAATTAACTGTCACAGAGAAGTGGCCACGAAACTCCAATTTCTGTATCACAATACAATTGGGCCTGGCTAGGAGACAAGCCATGCAGAAGAAACAACATCCCTGTCCATGAAGGTCAGGGTGCTTGTCACATGTTCCCTTGGGATGGCGGTTCAGTCTGAGGGGGCACCACTAGGAAGAGCTGATTGCTTTATTTCTGTGACACAGAGAAAGGAATAGAAGCTTTGGGAAGAGTCAGTTTGCTGCTTTACCCTTCCTAGGTCTACTTTTTTGTTGTTGTTTTGTTTTTGTTTTTTGAGACAGGGTTTCACTGTGTGTTCCCGCTGGCCTCTAACTCACAGTGATCCTCCTGCCTCAGCCTTCTGAGTACTGGGATTACAGGTGTGTGCCACTATGCCTGCCACCTAGGTCTACTTTTAAAAATCTTTGAAAATATTCTTTCCTTTGAAAATCCCACTGCTCAGGCCATACCAACTAAGTCCACATCTCTGGGGGGCAGGACTCTGGCATGTGGGTCAAGAACTACTGATTTCGGGATTCCTCAGGGCATCACCATGTCCTAGTCATGGTGAAGCATGTGGGTTTCAAAACTGAAGAAAAGTTCAACAGTAAGGTATCTATCTACAGGGTCACAGAGGGATGTGGGCTGCTCCAGGCTGGTTCTCTTCGAAGAGCATAAAGAATGACCTGCACAGACAGAGGTGGTCTATTTGGTACAGCAGCAAAGGGAGCAGGCTATTTCTGGCAGAGTTCAAATCCCCTGATTGGGGAATCTGTGAACTTTGTGCTCCCAGGTAAGCGTTCTCACAGTCCAGGGGCACAATTACAGTGTATCATAAGATGAAACAGGGCCTGGCCCACAGAAGATGGCCGTGTCAGCTAACTCAGGGGCTCTCATCGTCTCTCCCTGGCTCTGAGGCTGAGCCTGGGAGTTCTGCACTGATACCCACAGCCCTGGGATCAGCACGGTGCTGGCTGTCTTTCAAACTGAAGCTGTTACAGCCCAGAAGACCACACTGGACTCTGAAATCGGTTGAAATAAAAGCTCCAAATGACAAAACATTCTCCTCCTAGAATAGAAGCGGATAACACGGGCAATCACTGTTCTGGATATTACCCATTTTTGGCTTTTAAAGGCCTGACAGGCAATAACCATATTCATCCCATTCAGAGTCATGTGAATGGCATGAATGGAAAAACCCTTTCTTTCTGGTGAGGCAAAGGGATCACATGGAAGCAAAGAACCTTTCAGAGCCAGCTTCTCACAAAGGCATTTTCATGAGAATTTCTCCCTGCTGCCCCTTCTGTAGCGAGGGTGTCTGCTATGGCAAGCCGCCATGGGTTGTCTGTGTCAGCTCAGCACGGTCAGCGCAGGATTCCTGAGCCCTCCTTGCTCGTGGGAAAGCCAGGGCCGTGGCGCTCACGCTGTCCAGGAGACCCACTCCAGTGCTCCTAAGGAGCAGGATGGAAAAGCCCCCTCCCACACATACAGCCCCCTCCCACACATACCAGGACCAAACCAACCTAAGGACATGGAGTTTGGATTGGCAAAGCACTGCTTTTAAAAACTTGAAGTAGGACTGTTCTGTGCCTGGTGTCCTGTATCTCTTCCAAGGCTTCCTTCCACTACTAGCAGCCACCCAGGAGCCTTTTGAGGGTGCTGAACCCCTATACTTTGCTGCCTCAGGCCATGTGTCACCTAGAGACCGCTACACTCCTCAGGCTATAATCATATTAATACTAAATTCCAGGGAACTCTGGGTTACTCACAGGCATGGAAGGCATTTAAAAATTGATGCTTCTATAGAGAATTTTATTCTAAACTCTAAACAACCAATTTAAGGTGGGAAAAAAAATCTAACTCTTTTGAGAGGTTGGGAGCTGCCATATCCACAGGGTTAAGTGGTGAAGTCTCTGCTCGCTAGAGCAATCAGGGAAGGCAGGGCTTGGAGGAGTGCCCGACAGTGTGGGGCTTTAGCTCTTATGTGCAAATGCGCTGGCTACATTCAGAATGTGGTTGAAGTTTTGTTAGCCTTTACCATACAATTCATGTCCTCATCTGCATGGGTTTTTCACACTCTGAGCTATTTATGGACAGGAAGTGTAGCACTCTGTACTTCAAGGCCAGTATCACATAAGGCTGAGTATCTAAGATACTGGGGCCTGACACCGAAATGTTTTGTCACTCACCATGTGTGAGCTCTGGGCAGTTTTTCAGGGCTGCCCCACTGCTCTATTGTAAACAGCTGAGGACCATTGGAACCTGGACAGAAAAGACAAAGACACATCAACAGAGCTTGAGGTGGCAGGACAAAGCTGCAGGAAGACTTAAAGAAAAGGGGAGGGAGTAGAACAGTGCCCACTGACAGGGCAGGGTTTGCCGAGTGAGTCTGCCCAAGCACAGTCCTGGCTGTGATGCAGTGTTTCATGCTGGGAGGCACACACTCCGCATAAGCTTATACACAGGGTCTGGCTGCCCTTGGGATGAGCTGCCCTGGTATTAACAGACCCAATCCCACACTAAGGCAGCTGCAGCCCTTCCCCTGGGTCTTGTAGAGCTATATCTAAAACTACTTCCGGAGAAAGGAATAAAACAAAAGTTTCAATACACAGGGCAGACACAGTGGTTAATTTACAGTAAGCACTTAATCACTGAGGAATTGTGCCTCCTAGAGGTCAGGTGTGCTTTAAAGGACATCGTAGGTGAGCCCAGGAGAACTAGTGCTAAAGATATAACAAAACACTAAACTAGAAAAAAAAAATGGAAAGGAGAAGACTGGCCTTACGGTTCTCCGCACAGCATTCCACCCATCCCTGCATGCAGATGCCCCTGTTATATGTCTTTGTGAGAACTCTTGAACTTAATGCAAGCACCCTGGCCTGTAGAGGCTCCCTGCAGAGGCTGTGCGGAGGCCTGAGGGCACAGATTCCTGGGCCACAGGAGACCTGGCCAGATCCTCACTGGTGGACAGCAGAGTCTGATGCGTGCCACTCACCATAGAGCTCAGCGAATCCATTCATGGGTACACGGGACGTCCCGGTGACAAACTGCAGTAACCGGATCCGCTTCTCAGCGTCCATCAACAGCACAGCCTGTGCAACAGAGGTAGAAAGTCATTACATCTCCAGCTGACACAGGGCACATGCTACTGTAAGGCAGGAGGGAGAACTTAAGAAGACACAGATGGAAAACTGAGTCTTTTTATTATTTTTTTTTTATTGCCATCACAATCCCAGCCTCTCTAATCTTAGTGAGTGATCATCATATCCTTTCTTCCTCTGCCAATAAACCAAAATAAATGATACAAAAAGCAAGCTCTGGGATGGCACTGAATTCAGATTTCTGTACTTGAGTACTGCCAGCTCCCCCCAAACCAATTATAACTACACAGTGATCCAGACAGGTCTGCACAAGGGGAGCCCAGTGAGGAGATAGGATTTCAGATTGCAAATCCCTTAAAGATACTGTTTTATCAAAAGGAAGAAAAACAGTAGCACAAATAGCTCTCTAAAACAATCTGTATGCCTAACATGAGCTATTATAGGAATTGAACTGGATTTACTGGGAATACTATTTGAACTGCTATAAGAAATATCTAAAATCAAAGCTGAGTGACACTTGGTGTAGGATTTGGAGATCCTGCTTTCTTCTCCATCTGTATGTCGCCTGGCGCTTGAAAAACTAATAACAGACATTTAGAAATTCAAACAAGTTAGATGATTTCTTTCCTTGTACTAAATAATCAGCCTTTTTTTGGTGGGCTGAGTTAACCACTTTTTCAGTTAGTTTACTATCTCTCCCTTGGACCAGTCCATTCCAATTTCCCTTCCCTTCCAAGATGAACAGGATGCAAACATCGGCCCTAAGAAATTAAATCATATTTTGTTTACATCTTTGGATAAGAGAAATAAGGATCAAAATGGTTTTTGGAATTAAAAAATTGAGAAATTTATTTCTCCACAGAATATGGCATCTTGGGAAAGCCAGCCCCAAGAGAATGTTTATATGCTGAGAAAGCTCCCACTCTGACTTCCACTTTGGAGGCTTAGTTCCAGTACTCTGGAAGCCAATAAATTCCTTTTTGAGAATCATCTTTTTCAATGGGTTTTGTAAATGAAAGCTACTTTACCCAGGTGATCAAGGAAGGAGCAAGCACTTATGTTAGGATCGGCCTTGCTCAAGTCTCACTGAGCAACGCAGTTAAAGAAAACTGCTGAGGCTTGGTTTCTCTTTACCCTCTCCCACAGGCCCCAATTTCCAGTACTGGTCCTAAGCGAGGTGCACGAAAGCATTGCAGAGCCTTGGCCCTGACTTAGGGGAGGAGCCTGAAGCCAGGGTTGGGCTGGAGGTGCTGGAGTTACCTTCCAGAACCACTGAATGACGGGGTGATTCGGGCAGTAGCCGTTCTTGTAAATAGAATGCTGTCTCCAGTCGTTCACATCAACGTCACCAAGGCCGCACATCAGCAACTATGAAGGAAATTCACCAGATATAAAGGAGGTAGGACGTGAAAGCCAGAGAAATCACACACTGAGAAATGAGCTTTCCTCAAAGTCAGCATTCCTTCACTCTGCAAAGGAGTTAAGTCAGCAATTCATGAAAACCAATGACTGTGCACATGTGTTCCAAATACTTCTTGCCACACTGGACCACAGAAATGTGAGGGTGATTTAATTCTAACCTCTGTAAAAGACCACAACATTTCATACTGGAAACAGAATCTCTGAATCAGTCATCTTCCTAGCCCCCAATCTTAGGCATGGTGCTCATGGATGTCTTTACACTTTGTTAGCATGTGCATGTTACCTTTGTTTCCCCTGAGAGAGCTTTTATGTAAATATGAGATTTTTTTCTACCTATAAGGGAATTACTACTGATGACAGCAAGAACTCATCTCCCCCAGATGGTTCAGTTCCAGTGACAACACTTCATTCTTCCAAAGACCTGTGGACTGGACATGTACTAACACAGCAATGGCCTCCTTGAATTATTTAGTCTAAGGTTTGCTTTTCTTTTTATGTAACTCCAATACAGAAAGTTTCCCGTGAACAAACGAGTATGATATTCTTATACATGGAATAGAGTAAAATAGAAGAATTACATCTGGAGCCTGAAAACAGGGTTGCTAGGCCTACCTAGCTAGAGCCTTGAGGGCTCAACCCATGAGGTTGCCTCAGTGACTCCATCTGTAAAACACAGGGCTTACAGTGCCTGATTTCTATGACATCATCTCTCTTGCGGTTCCCTCTTTAAGGTGAAAGTACAGAAACCCAGTCTATGAGAAATGGCCTACTGCATGTGGCTTGGACAAACGGTCAAGTACTGCCATCAGCTTGTCAACAGACACAGGCTCCTTCCTTTTCCTGTTTTTTTTTTGATACCAGAGTGTTCCTTTAGTTTTCATGTTGCAATTTTTCATCTATATCAATATCAAGAAGCTGAGGTGCACACTTTCTGCTGCTACCTTGTTGCCTTCTGATCTTTTTCCTTAGTCAACACAGACCACTTCAGGTCCAATGTGACATCTGTTCTGCAGCTTCCAGTAGATGCTTAGTATCACCTGTAGCCAAATGCCCCACTGGCTTGTCCCAGTGCAGGCGGAGTGCAGTAGGGTCCTGGGCTGTCTGCTCTTGCAAACAGGGAGCTGCTACAACCTCAGCCCAACAGAAACAGCCACTCTCCTTGACTGACGCACTGGCCATGAAGCCAGTGTGGCTCAGCAGGCCTGCCCAACTGTCCTTGAATACACAGGGAATTTTGAGTGACTGCTTTTGCTATGCCTTACTTCCAGATCAGAAAATAAATGCCAAATGAAACACATAATTCATCTAAACTTACTCACTGTGACATTATGGGTCAGAGAATGCTAAAATATCATTTGCAGAGTAATGAGAGATATTTTAAAAATCTGCTTTGCATAAAATAACATTTATAATACAAACCTCCAGCTCATTTTCATCAAAAATTTTAATCAAATCAATAGGAAGCAGTTCTGTGAATCCCTGAAAGGACAAATGAGGAAAAAAAATCACTTTAAACATATTTTTCCTTGAAAAAATAAATTTTACATAGAAATAAGCTTTTTTTGGTTTGCCAGGTGAAACACACTCTTTATGGATGATTTACACATCATTGACAGTATCAAACAACGGTAATCCCAATAAAAACTATACTCAAACACAAAAGTGTTGAAAAATTATAAAATCTAGAAGGTTTGAGAACTTGAGTAATATTTGAAACCCTAAGACAATATGCATCTTGTGGGCAGGTGGTTTCAGAAAAAAATCATTGATGACACACTGTTCTGAGTCACTGTGTTCTAAAAATGCACAGACCACAGATGTGCAAGAGACATATTTAAGAATAACGCGTCGAGGGCCTGGGATGAGGCACAGAAGGAGGAGGTGTGATGTGGTACAGGAGAGACGGGAGTGTGGCAAACCCAGCTCCAGGTCCTAGGCTGTCAACCAAATGGTGAAGTGGTCCAAGATGAGACTCCCCAGGCTGCTGGGCTGCAGCCAGATTCCTCACAGTGAGCGCTGCGGGGGTGGGGCCCAGCAATCCGCTCTGTGGGGTTTATCTACATCAAGCATGAAAGTGCCCTTGTCCAGTCAAGCCTTTATTTCGTGTTCCCAGCACCCTGAACTTTTGAGCATCCCACCCAGCATGCTTTCTTCATCCCCTGTACATAACTGAACCAGGGGTAAGCTCAAGAGTGTTGCCAAACAGCTCTGTGTCAAGTTTACTGGAAATTAATAGTGTGGACTTGCGGCATTTTCCTGTTATCTTTTAAATTACTAATTCTTTAGCAGCCTCAACAAGGATTTCACTTCTGGTCAGTGTGAAGCACTTTTTAAAGTGATGTTCCCTCACCCTCTGCGAGGTGCCAGGGCTAGAAGGAGCCTGGAAGTGTCCTAGTAGGAACTCTTGCATCCTCCTTCCCAAGGAAGCCCAGCGGACAAAAATGTGCTTTCCATGTAGTTTGTACAGGAGAAAAGGCACAGTCACTGAGGCAGGCAGTGTCCCCGGTGGACGGCCTGATGGGAACCAGCCTCAGACCCTGGCACTGCAGGCAGTAGGCTGCCTTCTTTGAGTAGCACCTATAACTATGCTGACAGCTCTAGATGAAGTATGTGAAAAGTGCCCGTTAAACCCCGTTAAGACAAGTTAGAAAAGAAGAGAAGCAAATAAAGAGAACACAAAAGGAAAGAAAAAAACAGCGATAGTGAATCATTGAACACTCCCGTCCTGCAGTTCAACAGTGTGAACTGGGTGGTGCTGGCTTCCTCTGTGGTCCCCACCCCAACCCTGTAGCTCAGAGAGCGGTCAGCTCTAGCACAGCACCCACAGGAAGCCTGCCAGCTCTCCTTAACCCGGGGCCCAAGATGCTCGGCAGAGACCCCGCCAGCAGCACTTACCTCCAAGAAGGCGTTCATTTGCTTCTGGACCCTGTTCACAAACCTCCACTGGATGACTAAGCTGCAGGAGAAGAGGGAACATGCTTAACCACCCTCACTATCTCCAGGACACACTGCTTTCTTTGCAATAGGAACTGCTGCTCCTAGGGAAGGGAAAAGGAGAGAAGTCCCTGCAATAGTGGAGCAAAGGGTGCCTCGTGGGGGGTCCTCATGTAGCGCAGTGCACCCACTGCTGATGCAGGAATCCTTTCAGTAACCAGTGCAGGATCTATGATGTCATAGCTACCCTCCCGCTACCCACCAAGCCTCAGCTGATCAAAGTGCTTTACAGATGTAACTACTTGGAGAAAGAAGTCATGGGTATGAGCACACAGGTACGTGTGCACAGAAGGCAGGCATCTACACCCACATGTACGGGTAACTATGTGCAAGTATTAAAAGGAGAGTTCCTGGTGCACTTAGTACATTAATGTTTTAATGCCCAAACCTGGATGGTGAATGGTTAAGACTCTAAAAGTAACTGACATTCACTGAAACCATTTTGCCTGTGACAGTGTTTGGTGCAGAGCAGAACCAACTGCAAGGCAAATCTGCAAGGCGCTTTGTCCTCATAAAGGGCTCTGGTGTCAGAGGTGGCACCATAGCATCAGCCCGCAGAAGCAGCCTGCAGCTCACCCAGCTCAGCCGTATCAGCTCTGTGGGTCTGTGTTGTAATCAACGGCACGCTGCCGCTCTTCCAGCACTCCAGGAGGACACGGGCCAGGGCGCAATTTGGAGATTTCAAACCCACTTTTTTCAACCCTACTTTGTCCTGGCTGTCCTGGTTCACCAAATTTGAACCCTAAAATAATTAACTGCCAAGAGTGATGCGCAGCACATGTCAAATTCCTCAGATTTCAGACCTTAGTCACCCTGTGCTGCAGCTCTTTAAAGAAACTACTCACCATCTCTGCTTTCCAAGCAAAGACAGTGGTGTCTGCCAGGTGTCATCTAAAATCATTCAAGTTTGGAACAAGGGCCCAATTAGCGTGGACAGGTAAACACTGTAGTGTCTTACCTCCAGATTACTTATTAAGCATGAACTAGTTTTTGACTTGAGAGGGGAAAGGACTGTTGTATGATAGTTCCACTCCTCCTCGGGGAGCCAAGACTATGGCACTCTCCATTTCCTCCTAATTAAGAAGGACAGGTCTTCTTTGCACATCATACTAAAAGATGCTGAGATTTTCAGCCAATTCTCAATTCAAGTCCTCTGACCAATTTAAGGTAAGGAGGAAACACTGCTTGTTGAGACAGAGTACTGAAAGCAAACAAGCTCAGGCTGCAGCTGTAACCCGTAAGATATGTAGAAACTAGGACCCCAGAATCAAGCCCTGCGGCACTCTCCTTATGCCTGCACCAGGGAGAGCCTAGAAGCCCAAACAGGGCCATCCCTAGGAAGAGCTCAGAATTGTGTGTCTGAATCACACAGACATATCAGAGGTAAAAATATAATGTACCCAGGCAAGAAAGTTCTCCTGCCTGGTATAAAAATCCTAGGATTACTTAAGAGCTGGACATTTTGTTCTACCAAGTAAGGCTGAGCTTGCATTACAAAAATTGTAGACATCAGAAACAACTCACTATGTTTGCCCATGCTAAAGTCTTCCTATCTGTTTTAACTGTTTTCCTAGATTTTCACTACAGAGAAGTCGTCAGGAAAAGGAGCAAAAATATCTTGCCTTTGGTAGTTCTGCATTTTATCCCACTGGTCTTTGATATCATGTTACACTGTTACAATTTGAATTTTAAATAGGATGTCCACATATTCCGAGAGAGCACCTGCCACATTACTCAATAGCATACTCCTTTTCCTTGGCCCCTCTCTTACAGGGCAGTTCACAGAAATAACGACACGATGCAGTCCACATTCAATTTCCAGCCTACGTTCCGTTACCAGCCCACATTCAATTTCCCATTAGTCCAGGCCAAAAAGAATCACATTGCTGAAAAATGGCCAATGCAGTCAAGGTCACAGCACTCACAAGCTATCCTGGCAAAGTGTTCTAACCCATGTTGTTCAATTTATTAAAAGAAAAGTTGTAAATATATGTATACGTACTCAATATATTCCCTTTTGTTTTCATTTGTTACCATTATTTCTGATCCATTGGGCTTTAAATCCACTTGATATGTCTATAATTACAAAGAAAAAACAAAAATCACCATCATGGAGTTATTTTGCATATTACTATGGAATAAGGTCTTAAGAAAGATAAGCAAAACTTACTAAAAAATATTTCCCAGAAAAGGGGCTCTGTGTACAAAAGAATGTCTAATGAAACTTTTAAATTGTTAGAATGTCACACATTTAAAGATGTTATTATTAAAGAAAAATTAGTCTATGGTTGTTTGTGAGTTTTAATTATACTTCATACACTAGTGACAATGGAGAACAACATCTTTTTAATCTGCTGTTCATTTATCAATTAATTATGTTTAACAGACAATAACAGTAAATCAAACATGACTAGATACAAATTTGAATGCATTTTACTTCTGGAAGTAAAATTTTAGTCATTAACAAAGGATGCTAGATGTTCTTTCAAACAGGTATAACGCAAGGCCTAGAAAGAAAGAAGGAGAGAGAGAGAGAGAAAGAAAGCCAAGCTAAGCTTAAGCATCAGGCATAGTAGTGCATGCCTATAATCCCCGCTGGTTAACAGGCTAAGGCAGGAAGATCACAATTTTGAGGGTAGTCTGGTAACTTAGTGAGACCCTATATTAAAAATAAAATTTAAAAAATGGCCAGAAATATAGCTCAGTGGTAGACTGTGTGTCTACTAGCATGTGTGAGGCCCTGGCCTTGGTCCCCAGTATTGAGGGAAAACAAAAAAAATAACAACTTAAAAAGCTAGGTGCAAGAAATGTATTGGCATGGGGACACTTCCCACTGTCTGTCTTTCATACCATCCTCCCTTAGAGCCAGTCTTGATAAAAAAGAACAGAGTTGCTAAAACCAGATTATTACCTTCCCCCCAGCTCCAGATCTGGCAAGATGCAGTAAGCAGTACAAGGGGAAGCCTATTATTTGTGGAAAAAAATTCTACACTCCAACTTCCCTGCTATAAGGCAGCCATATGGGTATTTTGATGGGATCTTCTGGAGTCCACAAGTCTGTACTGTCCAGTAAACCAAGAGCTAGGGTTTTATAGAAAATGATAACACAGACTCTGTTTGTAATGGGATCTATGCTCCAGCAAAACTTCCCCCAGTGACTCCTTGCTCCATATTCTGTGTACATAAAAGACCGGGGCTCCTGGTCTAAAGACTCCGTCTTGTTTCTTCAAGGGTTTGCTGTATCTGCTTGATTTTCACTCCTGTTCACAATGAGGTGGTTTTAATTGCACTGAGCATCCATCTGGCCCCTTTGCGTGTTCTTCTTTTTCCTTTTCCTCTGGGAGAGGATCTTGTCTCTTTGCAGTCTTATGACAGACTTTTAACCCCGTCTCTGCATTTCCAGTTTTCTTCAAACCCTTCCTCATGCTGCATGTCCCTTTTTTGTTGGTGGGTACTCCCTCCTGCTCTGGACAGTCCAGGTCACTGCTAGTGGACATCAAATAGTTTTGCATGGGTAGTGGGGTGGGGATGTTTCCTACAAGAACACTGACAGTTGTTTTAAAGTTTGTGGCTCACGTTCATTCCTATCTTCTCTAGTAGCTTTTAATAAGCCCTGCACTGGCTCCCCAGTCTTCCTCTAAGATTGCCCTGGTATTCCTTCCATTAATGGAGATTTCCTATTTGCTCTATACCACTGGTGAGTTACTAGTCCCAGCCTAGCTCCTGGCAATGAGAAGGCTCTTGGCACAGCTCAGCTAGTGGAAGACCTGGGGCACTCATCCCAACATGGTGGCCTAGAGAGAGAAGCAGCTGCTGAGCTGACTTCCCTGGGCAGGCCCGTCCCTGAGCACCCCCTCACCCTCTGCAAAGAACCAGGTCCAGATCAGCCATGCAGCCTCTTCATACCTGTGACCTCCTTATTTAGCACGGATGCTCGGGTCCCTTTTTTTTTCCTTTCAAAAACATTTTTAGCAGTTTTTTAATTATAAAATATTAACCTTTGTAATTAAAATAAAACCAGAACAAGTGTCCCCAAGCCAGCAGTCATACTCGGGGCAGGGAGAGTAAACAGTATCCGTAACCCCTGCAGGACTCTCCTGCCAGCATCATCCTTCCCCCTCTCCTTGCTTATAGGGCCTCCTTCCCCAGGTGTCCTCTGCGAGTTGTCAGCTCATACCTACTGAATGGAAGGGCGGGTGAACTGCAGACAGGAGGGGAGGAGACCCTGTGAGGCCAGCAAGGCAGCTCAGGTCCAAACAGAGGGCTCCCGCCAGCACCAGTGGCGTGTCTCCCTGCTTCTATCATTCTGGAAGATACTTTGGCAATAAATAAGCATCATGGTTTTCCTGTGCACATGTTCCCTCTCACGATTTCTCTTTTAGAACTTATATCAAGGAAGAAAAATTAACCAAGTATGCAAAATGCAGATTCCAGTATGACATGCTATGTTTGCATACTATACATGAATATTCTAGGAATACAGTGAACACAGAACTACATGCCCACAAATAAGGTACAGGTTAAAAATACACAGAACATATCTAAAAGATGCAATTCAGTGCTGCCATTAAAACAGTATAGATTGATATTTACTGACATGGGAAGGTATATGATATATTTTGAGTACTGTGCACAGTACAATTCCACTTCCATTCAAGGAAGAATGAAACCTGCATCTGTGTGCACGCAAAGAATACTTCTATTACATATGGTGTTTGTGTGTGTGTGGTCCTAAGGATTGAGCCTAGGTTCTTTGCACGGAGATACACTCTCAGCCCTTTTTTAAAATTTTGAGACAATGTCTCAGTAAGTAACTAAATCGCCCTGGCTTGGCTTACTCATGCAAGCCTCCTGCCTGACCCTCCCCGAGTACAAGGATTATTGGCATGCACCGCTGTACTTAACTCAGTCAAAATTTCAATCTTGGATTTTCTTGAGATAGCAGGAATAGGAAATACATTGAGATTTTTATTGTCATGGTTTTATTTTCATTACAAAGATTAATATTTTATAATAAAAAAACTGCTAAAAATGTTTTTGAAAGGAAAAAAAAGGGACCCAAGCATCCGTGCTAAATAAGGAGGTCACAGGTATGGAGAGGCTGCATGGCTGATCTGGACCAGGTTCTTTGCAGAGGGTGAGGGGGTGCTCAGGGACGGGCCTGCCAAGGGAAGTCAGCTCAGCGGCTGTTTCTCTCCCTAGGCGTCCATATTGGGCTAAGTCCCCCAGGTCCCCACTGCAGACTTCTCAGTCACGCTGTCAGTGGTGCCAAGTTTCTGTCCTTCATGGGTTTTCCAGACAACATTTTAGTGAGAGCAATGACCAGTGTTCAAATTCTACTTTTTCAACCAGCTGCCACAGCCAAGTTTCAGACTGCTTCATGTGTTGCAGATGCTGTCACAGGTCATTGCTGAGCTACCCCATTAGGTCAGGCACTGTCACAGTGATTTCTGGATAAGAACGTGGCTCAGGGGAAAGCAGGAAGTTGGATGCAAGCCCCAGTTCATGGGTCTGCAAAGCTGGATCCTATCTGCTCACTTCTCTGGCACCTTCTATTCCTGCTGAGCATCTTGCTGAGCGATAGCCTGTGTTTTCATTTCCCCCATACCTCACACTTCCTCATTTCGGACTCTACTGCCATCAGAGAGGACAAACAAGTGCTGGGGCTGCAAACCCTCAGCAGGCTCAGAGGAACTTGCCGAGGAGGGAGATGCCAGAGGGCAATCACTGGGCTTCTGGCTTCTCCTGGTCACACACATCCCCGCCGCCGCAGCATCATGGCACACAGAGGAGGAGGCAGAAACTTGGAAAGTGAACCACTCTGACCAAGGATAAGCAGGAAACTAGATGGACCTGGTGCTGGAGCCCAGGTGTCCTTTCTCCAGGGAAGTAGTCTTCACCCCTCTGCTTTGGGTGGGGTCTTGTCCATTTCCCCATGACACTAAGTACATCCTTTGGGCCCTACCACTGACTTTGTAGGGATCATCATCATTTTCTTGGGTTCCAAAGAGCCCTGTACGACACTAACACACTGTCTGGTAGATAGGAGGTGTTCGGTAAGTACTGATGGAAAAACCCCTATGGATAGAGTCTTATTTTTTAAAGTCAGTATCCTGAGCATTAGCTTCTCACTCTTCTTCATACAGATCAGAGGAAACTAGAAGCAGACGTGAGACCCTCACAGAGCTAGAATCTCCCTCTTGCAAGTCAAGGGCTTTGGATGCAGCACAGCTCTCTGACCTCGCACAGATTCTTTACGCCAAATGTTTGCGGGCTTAGCTGAGAAACAGTGTAGGTTGTAAGGGCATGTGGGACTTAAGGCCAGAGGTTTATCTGCTTCTGTGACCCCATTTCTGGGTGCTGAGCACTAAACACTGGCTCCTGTGGGGGGCAGCTTTATGGGCAGCCAGTGCCCTCCCCAGCTCCGTCCCTGGCCAGGCTGACTTCCCTTCCCCAGTCCTCCCCATGATGACAGAAAAACTTTGGCAAAGACAGGACTGGGACTTCCAAGTTACCTCTTGCATTCAAAATTTCAATTTCCTCAGCTGCCATCTGGCTTTTCCTGGAGTGACCTTGGGCACCATCACCACATCTAGGCTCTCGGCCTACTTCTTCCTGGTCCTCTCCTCCCTGTACATTACCACTTTCTGCCTTTTGACAAACTCCCTTCCTCTACTTTTTTTTTTTTCATTTTAGTCCCCTAAAGAGCATTTGTCCAATAGCCCCTCTCCCCACTGACTTGCCCACTGCCATAAAACACGGAAGCACGGCACACTATGCTCCCTACTGCAGCCCTCGTGAGGGCTATGGACCCTGGCAACTTAATTCTCCTCCAATGGCCAGCTGGGACCTGTGCCCTGTTAAAAAGTCTGCTTAATCTGGCATGCCCTGTCCTAAAGAATTTCCTGACTGGGCTGCTGTCCTTCCTCTGCCACCATCGCTTCTTGAAGGTCACACCCCAGGGTATGCCTCTACAAACAATTGCATCAGACCAATGTGCTTTGCCCAGCGTGAAGGAAGGAATGTTTTTTTCTGCTCTAAAGGCCCCTTTCCTGGGTGTGTGTGTGTGTGCGTGTGTGTGTGTATACAAATGCCCAGGGTACACAGCTACTCTTCCTGCGTGGCATCTGAACCTTCTCCACTGGATACGCTCACAGCACGCCCAGAATGAGCAGCTCCAGATTCTCACTGAGCAGGAAGAAAACAATTCACACAACCACAACAGCTGCAGCTCCATAACAGGAAGCAACAGCCACCACTTCATGGTCTGCTGCTTGTAACTGTGAAATGAGAGGGGCTCCAGCACAAAACTCTGTGGAATGCCGAATGCATGTCCACCTCGCTGTGCCCATGGTGCTGGCTCTGCCCCACTGAGATGACTTTTAGCTGGATCTGGGAGCACCGGACAAGCTGGGTTAGAAGCAACCGCACAGCACGGTCAATACTCTAGAGGGCTGACAGCCTTGGATGGATACCCTGCCAAGGCTCCTATTTTTGATTCAACAACCATTGTCTGAGTGCCTACTCATGTGCCAGGAACCATGCTAATGGCAAGTGTGCAATGATGATCCAACAGCAGATACACCGCTGCTGTCACTGAGACAAAGTCTGGTGGAGATAGATGCTAAATACACACTTGGACAAATAAATGCAAAGCTCCCCATGGTAATAGTATTAGAAAGACATGGAAGGAAATTCTGAAGCACATTGGTGTTTGTTAATTGATTATGGGAAGCAGGATGAACCCTACAAATAGCAAGCAGCACACAAATTGTATTGGCTGGAAACAGTTGAGTTACAAGGCAACCGGCATTGGCAAGTTCTAGCTTGCAAGTTGCATACCAAACCAATGCTGAACATCAAACAAATTATGAACACTGGTACAAAATTTTCATGTCAAAATGCACTGAGTACCTAATTCAGTGAGTTTCAAAGCAGTTGAGTACCAAGGTCTGACTGGCCAAGTGCTGACTTCCTAGAGGAAGGGCTATCTGAACTCAGATAGGAGCACCCTGTTCCTAACAGAAGACGAAACATGAACAAAGGTCCTGAGGCAGGAAGAAGCTTGATGAGTTCCAGGCCATCAGGGCTGACCTAGAAAGTCTGAGGAGCATATCTGTGATACAAAACAAATCCAGAGGAGAAATAGTGGGGTAGGCATGTAGCAGCTCAGTGGACAGACGAAGGACCTACACTATCACATGGGTATTGGGAAGCCCCTGAAAGTTTCTGGCAGAAAACTGACATGATGATTTTTATATGCTGAAATGATCTCTGTACTGTAACAAGGACCAAAGGAGATAGAAAAAGACCTGTAAAGAGCTATTACAGAAGGTGGTAGCTTGGACTTGGGGTTGGTGGTAGAATAGAGGGGAGCAAATGTATGTGAGGACTATTTGGGAGGTACTGTGAACGGGGTTCTGTGGTGGACGGAGCAGGAAAGAAGAGATCAAAGCGGTACCTTGGTTCACAAACTTGATTCTTTCTATCATTCTGGTCACAGACTGAACTGGACGAGAACTGAATCAAATTTCTCCATAATGTCAGCATTGAACCTAACCACTGAATTTGGTTCGGTTCTCCTCCAATTGAGAATCATGTAGAGAATTAAATTTGTGAAGTGAGGCACCTGGCTGTGAATTTAAACACCTGCCCAGTGCATGAAGTAGACATATTAATACCTTGTTCATCAGGTTAGTGCTCTAATAAAGAGAGGAGAGTAATTTTACTAATCAAGCACCTAATCACCTCTCTCATTTCTTTGGTCTTATTATATCACTCTGATTCTACTTAAAAGTCAGAAAAGTCCACAGCATTAAATAAGGAGATTTGAGAATTGTTTATAATAATTCTCATCAACTATAATGAGTAACAAGATCTTTATTAGAACTTTTCACTCATTAGGTGAGAACAGTTATCTTTAACTGTACCTACAGAAGGTTTCCCAGTTCATTTGTTTCTGCTTTTGCTGCTACTAATAGATTCTCAACTGTGTTATTTGAGTCGGTCATGTGGTTTTCTGTTGGTGGATACACAAAGGGGCTTTTTGTTCATTTGACCTCCAAGGTTTATCTTATTTCTTTTTTGGTGTTTTATTTCTAATCTTTTCTACATGTGTTGAAAATGAAGAGATGCGTAGTTCTAGGAAACTATCCATCTCAGTTACTTTTCTCTCATTGCTGAGACAAAATACCTGATGCCCAGAGTTAAGGAAGGAAAGGTTTATTTAGTGCACAGTTTGTAGAGGTTTCAGTTCATACTCAGCTGGCTCCAAGGCAGAGTGGGCATGGCAGAGGGCAACCGTTCACTGCTGCAGAAGAGGCAACAGCAACAAGAGCCTAAAGGGGAGGAGCAAGAGAGCAAGCCTCTTCTCCTCCCTTGTATTGTATGCAAGCTGCCTGAGTCAGGGCAGGTGTAGCACTCACACCTATAATCCCAGCACTGGACCATGATTCAGTCACAAACCTAGAAGCTACCCCATGACTCCATGTATGCGATCTTTTGAAAACCAGCAATTAAAATGTCAATGAGTCTAGCTTAAAAAAAGTAAGCCACTGAAATACAATTCATTTTGCTTTCTCACAGGGTGTCTATTATCTACAACCTTGTTCACATTTTAAAAAAACTGGCTTAGAACTACTCACCCATTTGCTCAGTAGGCAACTACCTGCTAACCAATGAGACAGGAAGAAGACCTCAGAGGGGCTTATGGAGTACAGTACATCAGGCAAAGACTAGAGGACAGTATGGCAGAGGTAATAAGAGAGAGTGGACATGATCTGGAGAGTCAGCAACGGCACAACTGGGGACAGTTTCCGGGCCACAGGGATGGTGAAGGCAAGAGGAAGTGTCAGAATGAGTGGGGAGGATGAGCGCTGGACCATGAGGGGTCATAAGCCATGCTGCTGAGTTTTAAATCTAGTTGTATATGAATCTTTTCTCTGAGAATCTCTTAAGATTTCCCAAGAGGACAGGAACCTGATTACTTCACGGATGAAACTGAGCCATAAATACATTTTTCCATAGTGGAATATGCCTTTGATAATCTCTGAAGCAATAAAGAACAAATCTAGTTCATTTTTCATCTAGTAACCCAAATGACCCAATGACTTAGTTAATTTCAAGGCTGTATAGATTTGGTCTGAGATGTGGGATATATCTCTGGGCTTTTGCAAAAGTACTGGGGTCACATAATACCTTTAGCATAATTTCCAACAAACATTATTACTGAGGAAATCAATGACTCAAAGGTTCAGATTTTACACAAACACATCCTATGTCCCTTAGTATGATGATGAAAATTCCAAACAGGCAACTTTAGCTTCAAAAGGGACTTTACGATAAATCCACCCTGATGGCAAGTGTGGGGACAAAGCAAGAAGGAACACCAGAAAAACCTGAGTCATATGATACAAATTTCCCATGACAACAAAACCCTAACGTAGAGAAAAAAAAAGCCCCAATGCCCCTGGAAGATCACCCACTATTGGGCTCACACCCACATTGCTCAGTAAATAATCACACAGATTTCTAAATTCTAAAGCCAACCACCACATTCTGCTTGGCTCTCAACTAGGAGAGTCATGTTCATGCCTCAGAGGCCTCTGAGAACTGGCACAACTTCTGGGAGAGGGAAAGTGTTGTACCTAGGACTTGGCGTCCTACAAGACAGTGAGTTGCTGCTACAGTGAAATGATGATGATGATGATGATCACTCAAGAGTGCCTGGCGGCTGTTCTTCATCATCCAGCACAGCTGTGGCACAGTCTGTGAAAACGGAAATGCTCTTTGACAGCCAAAGAGCTAATGGAGTTGAGTTGGCCACACGTACCTGCCCAAAGTTTTCTTCATCTATGCAGAACATGAGGTCCAATTCAGTAGGGTCATTTTCTAAGATCCATTTCAAAGAGTTGTAGTATTCACTATCCTACAGAAATGATATAGGATGTAAAATTGAGCATTTAAAAATATGCATGACTTCTTTAACTAATTAAGCCCTTCTAATGTATTCCATGCAGAGTGCTCAAGAATTATACTACTCACTAATGCAATGGTGCTTGCTCCACCCCAAGCCACTTGCTGCTATGTTAAAACATAAAGAAAAGCCTTAGGTAGTGACAGGGGTTTGCTACCAAACATGGAGCAGATGGGAGTCATCTGCTCTGGAGCATGGTCACACCTGCCAAACAGTCCAGGTCTGTACGATTTAACATGCACAGACCACTGTGTTTCCTGTCTTTTATGAGTTAGAACAGAGAAAGATGGGAAGGAAGAGACAATGCCCTAACTAAATATCACATTTTAAAGTTCTCTCCTCTTCTGTGCTCTCAGCCTCTTACTTTAAATAAAAAGCAAGGCTGCTCTGGATTCCAGGTAGAAAACCCAGGGCAGGGATCATAGGGCCACCAGCTCCTCTTTTTGCTCAGGTCTATGGTTCTACTGCTGTGGACATGTCAAGGTTTCAAGAAGCCAAAAAGAGTAAGAATACTGTATTTCAAACACTGTCACTGACATAGTGATGAGTGATGCACGCCTGCAAACCTGCTGCTTGGGAGGCTGAGGCACGAAGATCTCAAATCCGAGCCCAACCTCACTGTGAAGGTCCTAGATTGAAACGCCAGTATCACTAATACAATACCACCAACACTTTTTTTTTGTGTGTGTGGTACCGGGGATCGAACTCAGGACCTTGCACTTGCCAGGCAAGCGCTTATTCAATTGAGCTATATCCCCAGCCCTTTACCACCAACACTAACTGCAAGTAGGTGGTAGAAAGTCAAACTTTAAGAGCTATTTCTATGGTCTTAGTTTCCTCATTAAAAAGCAAGAATAAAAGGTGGAAGTAAAAGCTGAAAGGAAAAATAATACTGGTATTAAGGATGTGCACAGGAGCTTGGCTGTGACCACATACACAGCAGAGGGTTCAAGGGCAGCGCTGGCCTCCTCCTCCCTTTCCCTGTGATTAGGAGAAGCAGCAGCATGTCCATGGAGGTCAGTACTGAGGACATGGCTCAGAGATCAGCTATGTACACGATGCGCTGACACCCCAGCCCCCACCCCAGCTGAGGGAGAGGAGCTTTCTCACTGAAGTAGAGCCTCAAATTCTCTACACCACGAAGATGTCTCCTGAGGTGCTGTGTGCGCACTGGCACATGGGTGAACCCTCACACACTGCAGAGGAAAAGGGCAGGATGCAGGTAAACTAACAGCAGCGCAAATGTAATGGGCACAATGTTAGCTTGTTTTTTTCTAAAAAAATGCTTTCTACTTTAATATGGTGCATCCAGGTACAAATAGTAAGGCGAGCACAACGTAAAACCCTCCATCAGTTTCTGGAGGAACTCTGCCTGCATCTGCTTTCTGACTCTTCCGGTCTGAAGTGTCACTGACTCCTGCACATCTAGGCCGACCGTATGATGTCCCTCCTACTGTTTTGGCCTTGTCGCTGCCATTTTTAGGAAGTCAGAAAACAAAGGGCCAGTGAACGAATCTCTAGGCTTTTAGAACTAGCAGCTTCAGACAGAAAACACAGGCTACAATGAGGTCTTCCACTGTCCCTTGGACTTCATTTGTTCATGCAAGTTCTGTGCTGCATTAGCAGAGGTAAGGTTAGGGTATACCTACCCAAGTACCATGATTCTAGGACATAATTTGCTTCTTCAAAAATTAGGGAGACCAATTAACTTCTAATAGCTAAGAGCTCTCTGTTATTCATACTAAATGACAACATCCAGGCAACAATCGCTGTCCATGAGGAGCAGGTGCTCTGCCATGGCCCACAAAATGGTCTCTATTTACTCACCACAGACTCCATGTCATTCAGAGTTATCTGCTTTCCCAGCATCATCTTGTAAAATGGTCGGATGAAGAAACCTGAAACATGGCAAAAACCGTGTAGAGTTTCAAGTCTTGGACACAGCTGTGCATCAGAGCACGAAATAAAGATTAATTTGCTTTCAGTGTCAATGAGCGCACAGGGCAGAAAAATTAAGGACCTTTCAGAGAAACCCATGAACATGAACAAGGGCCTGGGGAGGAGGGGAGGAAGGAGGGCAGTGAACTAGCATAGGAGGGGTGCAGTACAGAGAGCTGCAAGTGGCTTTGGGGGTGGTGGCAAGCAGGTGTCTGCAGTGCAAATGAGGCATCGGACAGAGATGTGTCCACGGTGGGACAGGGTAGGAGCAGTGTGTCCCGGCCAGAGAAGGGGCTGGCAGTGTGTGGGGGACAAAGGGAAGGGCTGCCCCCAAAGGTAGTGGGGAGCCTCTGGGAAGCCAGGAGAATTCCGTCAGCGGTTCTACATCCCTGCCTGGGTAGTGATGGGGACAAAACTCAGTAAGGGAAATGAAGGTGACCCCTAGGCAGGCTGCACAATCTTCACTGAGGGAAGGCAGACGGCTCAGGGAGGCCACATGCCTGTTCTCATGGGCACTGTGCCCATCTTCCTCCTCCTCCTCCTCACCCCAGGCCCTGAGCCCTTATACAGGCCAACTTGCCCTAGCCTGACATGGATCCACAGTGTGTGGCAAGGGGGCAGTGGCAGATGCACCCAGTGTGCCCTGCCAAGAGGACCAGTGCCATGCTGAGGAAGATGAAGACTTGCAGATCACCCATGTCTGTAGGCACTGCGGCCGTGAGTCCCGCTGTTCCTGTAAGCATCCCCCAGCAGTCTCTTGATTCCCTGTTTGCACTTGCTTTGCTCCATCTCTTGCGCTGGAGCACCGTGCTTCCTGTGCAGCCCCAGCTCTTCTAAAACGTCCTGGCCTCTGCTGTTCATGCACTACCCACCCCCTGAGTGGCGCGATCGCTGCATCTCCAGTCAAGCTGGTTTCTCTTCTGAGTACTCAGTGTGCTCCCTCCTGCACGAACCCTCTTGTGATTTGCTTTTGTTTCTTCTTTTTCCCACTAAAATAAGAGCTCGCTGAGGTCAGGACCATACCCTATACTCTACAGACTTCCACCGGAATAGCAGTGCTTTTCATCTCAGTGCAGAACGTGAATAAACTGCAGTAAGAAGGCAGAGTGGTGAGCCCAAGGCTGACAAAATCTAAGGCTTGGTGTCACCATCACAAACACAGCACACACGCACGCACGCGCACGCGCACACACACACACACACACACACACACACGAGAAGACTGAAGCAGAAAAAAGCGTCTACCTCCTCCCTCTGCTCTAAAATATCAGAGTATCAAAACAAGTGAGCAATTAAAAGTAACAATGTACTAAAGGGAAAAGTACAGAGGGCATACCAATTATTTATTGAAATAGGTCAGATTCCATAAATCCAATTAACACAATTCCACTGTAAATAGCTCTCTCTATAGTCACTGGTATGTCAATCTCAAATCTTATTGCCTCTCACCTTCACCATTTCATGGAAAAAATAAAAAAAAATTCTGATGATTTTTTCACACTGATTTCTGTAGTGCTGTCTTATGGATATTATTTTAAAAATAAGTCCATAAGAAATCTGTATGCTAAGCCTATGATGCAGTCAGGTATGGGGCTGATTTCTAACCCTGAATGTAACTTGAAATTGTTCTGCGATTTATATGCTTTAAATAAAAACGAGGTTATTTTGGGTCATCCATTTCAGCAAGGATTCTAGCGTTAAGGTCTTAACTGAATTATAACATTACTTGGAATTATCTAGTCTCATTACATTAAAAAATACTTTGGGGACAAATGGAACAATGGCAAGATATTGATGGATTAGATCATTTTAATTAACTTTTCAATTAGCTTTTCCATCTGTCACCAAATCTAGCTCTCATTAAAGAAAAGTTATGCTAGAAAACATACAAAATACATAAATACAAAATATTCTGTGCTTCACAGTCTAAAAAATTTTTTTTAACTGTTAAGTAGATACTTTGTCTTTAGTGTCCAACATGGTATCAGGGGAAAGACCAGTAGTGTGGGTACAACATAAAAATAATTTATTGCATTAAAGAGACCTAGTGGAGCTGGTGCTTATAATCTATAATATAAAAGATAAAACACCTAATACAAAACCACAAATAGCATTGCCCTACTTTTTTGTTGCTTCAAAACTTTTTAATAACTTACCATCTAAGAGTTTTCCATGAAATACTGCCAGGCCAGCAACTCTCCCAATGAAAGTGAAATAAGACAAATGATCTTCATTACAGAGGCCTGAATTGGGATTGATCTGAAGTGTGTAGTTGTCCCTTTTAGGGAGAAAAAAAGAAGAAAAGCTCAACCATATTTTTGAAGAAGAAACTCAAGCTCTGAATTTTACTTTGCCACCTGTCACTTGACTTTTACAGTGCAATCACAGGAATTTTATGCTCACTGGGAACCAGTGTAAGCTAGAGAGTGTGACTCACCAGTTGGTCAGCCGTTTTGTTGACCAAACACTGAGGTCTATTAAGACTGACACATGTACCCTACAGAGTAAGTTAAACTTTCATTGACTGTTGATGAGTGCCTATTTATGATCTGTAAAAATACCAGTTTCAAATGGTTTAGCCAAATATTCTGAGACTGTAAAAGCAAGTACACATAATAAAGGAGCCTATGCAGAGATTCTCAATGATGTAATGCTTCAGATTGTCTCTGTGGTGATGGAAGGTTAACTCCTTCAAAAGCTTTTGGTTTGGGATAAGATTTTTCCCAAGGGCTCAATTCTCGGTTTATTTGACCATCAATCTTCCCTGAAAAGCCCTCGGGAGCACAGGGAGCAGAATCCGCTGTCTCAGCAAGGCAGACCTCAAAATGTCTGGGTATACCCAAAGGTTCTTTGTTCTCACAATCATTACAATCAGCAGTTTTAAAACTGGGCTGCATAGACCAACTCCTCTAGGGGGTATCTTTGGGAATGTAGGTGAGAGGTGAGAATTCTGTATGCTATCTGGTCCTCTACTTCAATGGGTTTATCAACTCTACATAGCAGGCTTTCTTAGAGAATTCAGTAACACCCACCAATCACCAAACTGGGCACTTATTGGAAATCAACTGAGAAGGATGTACTGAAGCTGCTCTCCAAAAAGTCCCTGAAGACTGACACCAGGTGGAAGATGCAGAAGAACCCATAATTCCTTAGAGCCCAGGGCTGGAGTGATGCCAAATTCTTCCTAGGAAGGTCAGTAACTACAGGGAACTCAGGGCTGGCCTTTAGCCTCTGAGGATCCTCAGCATAGAGAAAAATAGTTGGTGTGTTGTAAGTAGCCCATAACCGACCACTAAGAAAGCAATGCAATCTGTCTTAGTGTCCACGCCTGGCAATGGTTGGATCCTAACGTATGGGACAGCCTGGCTCTTCCTTAAAGAACCGAGCCGTGGTCCTTTGTGTCTCAAGCATGGGTCCTCAAAGATCACATAATTTACCTTTATATAGTGTGACTTTGGAGACTAACTTTGTTCACATAATGACTTTTTATGAATTCTGACTGACAAATTCTCTTCTTAAACGAATGTAACACTATAAATGGAAATTGTCTCTTGTTCCTTACCATAATTATACAAACACATTTCAATTTCCATTCCATGAACCCAACAGACAAGAGACGAATCAATTTTAGGCGCTCACAGAGTACATTATTTCACCATGTAGTCTCAGAACCTGTTCTAGACCTAAAAGGGGTGGTGGTGGAGACTAAAACCAGCAGTGCTGATTTGTATCATAATTGAGTTACTTATTTTCTCATTAAGTTTAAATTCATCAAGAATGAAACTATTTCCACAGGGAACACATTCCAAATGTACCCCACATACTTACGTTGCAGAGTACTCAAAGAGACCATAGTAGGGGTTAAACATCTCTTTGGACAGTAAGAAGAACCACTCTCTGGCCACGCCCCCATAGTCTAGACCTTTCTCTGATTCAAATTCAATCCATAATCGAGCTTTTAGGACATCTGGTCTTTTTACAGACATGATTCTCCGATAGGACTCCTCAAATATGTTATTTCTGTGAAGTTTCATTTCAAATCTGTTTGGAATATCAGCCTACAAAGAAGAAATAAAAAGTTCATAATCATACAGTAAATATGTATCTTGCTTCCTAACAGGAAAAAAAAAAACAAAAAACAAAATGAAGGGTAGAAATGATGGCATGCTTTAAACAGATGAGCAGTGATAGGAACTTGAACTGAACTTTCCTTTTTCCTTTTATAGATTCTTTTCTTTGCACAGATAGAAAGCCTCATCGTGTCAAGGGGCACACAGAGTGTCCACTTGCAGGTGATGAAGCTGAGTCTGTAATGCACGCAGAGAAATCTGCTGAGTAGAAGAAAACCATCTTCTTGCCCCATTGTAAGTAATGTGGGCACTTCTCCACCCACTGCTAAGTGAAGCAACCAACTCTAGGTATTGTATGTCAAGGAGAGACTTCAGCCTAGGTAATCAAAACCTACAGATAATCTCCACCCGGCCAAGTTGAGAACATTCTCTTCTCCATTCTCATCTTTGGGAGGGACTGCAGGTGGTAGATAGGCTCTACTATGGTTGCAAGTTCATTTTGTTGTCATGGGGAATAGGATTTCTGATCATGCCAAGTCTGGGGAAGTACCATAAAGCTCACCAGCACTGTTAATATAGCACATGACTGAAGATATGAGAAGGCCTGCCGGAAGGATGAGGCACAGGGCTGGCCTTGCTCTAGGAGGGGGCGCAGGCAGAACACTGTAGTGTAAGTACCAGAGTGAGGCTGGGGACATGAGAGTGAGTCACAAGAACTTGCAGAATCTTACATGTTCAAATCTGAGTTTTGAAGGACAAAGAGTCATTTTAAAAGTTGTTATAGGTGTGGTACTGGAGTAAGAACTTTGGAACAGAAGAGGGAACCTCTGAGTAACTGCTGGTCCACAGCAGACCTGGAACACAGGCATCAATGAGGAGCATGGCACAGGAAGAGGGAGACAGACCCAGCCATCCTCGAAAGCCCACGACCAAAAAATGAAGACCACTGATACCAGAGAGGTGGTTGAGAAGAACAAGAAGATGCAACATGAAAGAACTTGGGGGTGGTGCGCCAGGAGCAACACAACACTGCAACACACAGCCCTGCCTCAGAAAACCTTATGGCGTGTTCTGTTTGTAAACTGGCAGCAAGAACTGTAATTAAAAAATTACACTTGGATGCAATACTGCCAAGTATTATAATTATATGTTAGAAAGTTTACACTGGAATGTAAATAGTAGAACTGCTCAATTTAAAGACATGGACTTGCACATCTTTCTAACTACAACATAGGTTTTCTAAAATATGACAATTATAAGCAATTGTATGGCTTCCCCCAGATTTTTTGAGTAAGATGTTGACTTATTTTATATCCCACGAAAGTCATTTATGTCTGTCTTCTGTGTTATGTAAGAAATGACCCTTCAGATGATTTCATATGTAATACTGAGTTAATCTTCACTTACCATTTCTGTTACAAAGAAAATTCAGAATGAAGATCCAGGTGGATCAAAATGCAGTGAAAAAAGGAAGGTAATATTTTTAGTATACATATAACAATAGCGCACAAGTTGTTCTCACTGAAGCGACTTTGGTGACTTATGAATGACTGAAACATAGCATTCTGGGAAGAGATGATTACTCACGGGTTTCTTTAACTTCTTCCTAAAGTAGTCATATTTCTGCTTAAATTCTCTGGAGTAAGGAACAGCCTGGAAGATAATATAAATACAGATAACGCAAGCAGTGTGCTTAAATTTCATGTATACTGAGCCAAGACTCAAAGAATTTCATGAATCATACATCTTAAAATACTTTCTGTATTTTCCACAGAAAATTTACATAATATCTGCAGAGTACATGGGCAATTCCTAGCACTGATTAAGGCTAATTAGCACTGAAAGTTTTCACCCCTGAAAACAACTATACATTGACAGTTCAGGAATCATTTAGGTGCAGCTACACAAACTAAATATATTTTCCATGTGACTTCTCTGAGTCTTTTATATGTGCATGTATTCCCCCCTCATAGTTAAGATATACTGGCTTTGACACCTGAAATACAAGCCAAAATTACCTATATTTATCATTTTAAGAAGGCTGAACATGCTTTTAAAATCATTGTGGAGAAATACCATGAGCAGAAGGGAAGTAAATTGATACACATTTTAAGGAATGTAAAATGAGAGAGATGACATGCTGGAAATCTTCGACTGAGGAGTCACTAGGCTTGGCCCTTACTATTCAGTGCTTTTGGACAAGGATTTCTTTAAATCACAAATGTTTTCTCTGTGAAGAAAAGCAGTAGTTCCCCTGCTCAAGGTCTGAGTCAGTTATAATTGTTCAAAAGTGCTGGTATCTACTCAGGCAACACAATATTTTTAGGTAGTCATTAGAATAGCCTTTATTTGCTAGGTTATAAAGAAGCTTAAGAGTCAGAGCCCTGACTCAGAGCTACAGAAAAGGCATACATTTTTTTAAATGAGACAAAACAGACTGGCCTTTGTACATATACAGACACAGCTGTATAGTCTCACACTCAGCATGGGCTACTTTTTAGTGAACAGTATGAATTTAGGCAGAGAATATTTCTGCTGATACCATTTTGGACTAAACTAATAAAATGTACTATACTCAGTAGTAAATGTCTCCAGACCTCATAGCATTTATCATACTTATTCTTGACCATAAAGAGACAAAATAAAGAAAAGCTTCTGTCCTCCAACTTCTAAGATTTGATTATACAGATAGATATTCCAAAACAAAACAGCTACTATTTATATGTCATTTGTTTTGAAGTTGATACAGCATATTTACATATCTTAAGACTGTTCTAAAGATAATTCATACTCCTTATGGTCTGTTCCTAGTTTTTAGGCCCATCTTCATTTAATTTTCTACACAATCTCATGCATTTCAGATACTGTTTATTCTGGTGAAATCATGTATGAATTCTGATTCCAGTCAATATCTGGACAGTCACCAACATAATGGCAAGGATACAATGTTCTGAATTAAGTTAACAAAGATAACCCGTATCTTCATCACCGAGACTACAACACATAGCAAACTAAAATTTGTGCTCCATCCATCCATCCACCATTCTTTGGCAGTTCCTGGAGCACCTCTTCTGTGCCAGGCATTTTAAGTGCAAGGAAATGACTGTACATAAAGCAAGAATTCCTTTCCTTGTACCCTTCTGCAGAGTCCAAGCTCTTGAGAGCAACAGGCAATAAGAAATAAGTGAATAAATAGAGATAAATGTCATGAGTGAGGGTAAAAGAGGGGACCACACACAGCGCAGGTCCTGGGGAGTGGTTTTATGTGAGGTGGTCAGGGAAAGCAGCTTGAGCAGGGACCTCTCAATAGAAACCAGAGAGACAGGAGCAAACAACCGGAAGAGTCAGCGCCAAGTCCCAAGGAGAGAAAGCATTTCAGTTGATGCCTTCTGCTAGGATGAACTGTGATATAAGGGAATTAATCTGAGAATAATGACTTCCTTCTACTCTCTATGTCAGCTTTAGAAGATCCGTATTCTAAGGAGACTGTTACCTGTTAGGATAATCATCACTGCATATGCAAGTTCAACAGTCTTAAGCAACAGATTTCCCAAGGAATAGATTTCAGAATGTTGCCCCCAGCCCGTGACATCCATTCTCTTGCCTGCCTTGTGACCTGATAGGTGCTGACTAGGTGGAGCTGGAGATGTGCTTTCCTGGGGTACTGATGCATGGAAGCTGAATAATTGTTATTTTCCTTTAGCAGGAAACTTTCATGTAGTTCTCAGGATGGAGTAAGCAAGGTAAGTTTTTGCATTCTCCTCCTGAAAAGATTTCAACAATGTACTATGACAAAGACATCCAACCACTGAATCTTCTGAAGAGCTTTACACTTACATTTTTTGTATCAGACACCAAGGTTAACTGTTTTCTCTTGAAAAGGTGGCATCTCATTTTCTCACAGAGGAGTTAATTTGTAAAATAAACCTATTTGACAAATGAACACATCTGGAAATTAAAGCACTTAGCTGAGTACTGAATATGCTCTCTCTGTCCAGAATGCACCCTGCCTTATTGTGCGGGTCAGTTCTAAATGCCCTGTGTGCTGCTCAACCAGGTGAGGCTGCTCTCCTGGGAGAGAAGGGCTCCTGTCCAGGGTGGAGATGTCACTGATGCCAGTACATCTGCGTTCCAGGCCTGTTTGACACTTGATTTCAGAGCCTTTGATAAATTAGGGATAATAACATCTTTCCCGTCTGAGAGGATTCCTGGGAGTTTTAAATCAGCTGATTAAGAAGTTCTTGGAAAAGTACAAAGTGTTATACAAGCACGAGCTGGTTTTCATTCTAACAGCATGTACAGTCAGCACTCAGGGTGCTACTAAGGGCGGCATCTGTCACAGAGAAAGCACATTGACTAAATAGATCTATCCATCTATCCTATCTCTACTTTGAGACAGGGTCTTGCTATGCAGCCCAGGCTGACCTTGAACTCTACTTTAGCCTCCTGAGTGCTGGGGTTATAAGCATGTGCCACTATGTCAGGCAAGAGCGAATATTTTCAAAATTTGGGTGAAAGAGAAAAACTCTAGGTATCAGATAAGCAGGAAGACTCACATTAGAGAAGTAAGTGGGCATTGCATCTAGACATAAGTGCTTGGGTTTAGGTGTTTATCCTCCCCCATGCAATGCAGAAATTGTTCAGAATCCTCTGCCTAGACCCTGACATCTGACAGGGAACAACAAAACTCTACCAAATTGCCCTGCAAGGAGGGTGATCTTTTATCTAGGATCATAAATGGGACAAATAAAAAAAGCCCCACAGATCTGTAACAAATCCATAGGTCAAGCCTATGTCAAAAGGGTATGAGGCCCACAGTTATCCTAAGTGGTATGTACCTAGGCTAATGAGTTCACTATAAATACAAGTCAGGACTTACAAAAGCCCCACAGTAAGTCAATGAAGATGAACACACACACACACACACACACACACACACACACACACACACACTTTAAACTGAACCAGTAATAAATCACCATTAAGGAGACTTTACAGACATTAAAGGAGAGTATTTAATACCTTAGGACCAGAGGTAACAGAATAACCTAAAAGAAGCCACCAAGTGTTTTTAAAGTGGTAAGAGATGAAAGAATGAGAAAAGAATGATAGCATGCCTAAAAACACAAAGCAACATTTAGAAGACTAAATAGAAATTTACATATCATCGCTGAAATAACAGACAAAATGCATAGATTATTAAAAAAAAAACCTTAAGAAAGAATTAACTAGGCGAACTGAGTAAGAGCTCCCTGTATAGCAACACATGGGTGCATGCATGAGAGAGAGAGAGCAAGCCAGAGAGAGGGGGGCACAAAGAGGAGGAGGAGGAGGAGGAGGCAGAGGAGGAAGTAGTAGAGGGCAGAGAGGAAGAGAAGAGAATGAGAAGGACAGTGAAGAGGCAAGACAGAAAATGAACCAAATGGCCAGACAATCAGAGGCTGGGAAAAATGTAATAAGTGAAGAAATAACAGCTAAGAATTTTCCACAGCAGAGGAGAGAGATGATCTCCACACCAAAGAATCTTGAGTTTGAAGCAGGATAAACAAGGAGAAAACCACATACACATCCATGACCTGCAGAACATGAAAGACACAGAAAAAATTCAAAACCATCAGAAAAAAGGTTTAGCCACTAGAAATGACAACTGTGATAGCAAATGTCTCACGTTCAGTTATGGAGGCCAGAAGACAACTACAACTATCTCCAAAGTACCGAAGGAAAATAACTCAGAATTCTATAACCCACTAAGCTTAACATTTATTGGCGAGTATGATTAAGACATTTAGAGTTGACTTCCGGGAAGATGGCGACCGGGTAGGCAGCAGAGAGAGAACCTCCCAGAGGATTACCACCCAAACAATGAAATATAGCAATATGAAGACAGAAATAAGGACTTCCGGGAAGAAGACGACCAGCCAAGAGAGCGAGTGTGGAGGGAAGAACGGCTTCAGCTCCTGAACCTGACAGAGAACGCGCTACTGGGACAAACTGCGCCAAACCGGGCAGCGCTCCGGGATCCCGCTCAGAACCCCACCCCCGCAGCCAGCGCTGCGCGAACTGGAGCAACAGCGACCCGCCGGCGGGATTTCTGAGTCGGGGAAAATCTCCATCCAGGGAAAAACATGTGAATGGCACTCCTGTCTGCACGATCACAGGGTGAGTTAAGTGCGCGCTCTAACCGGTTTTTCCTGAATCGGGAAGAAGCTCAGCCCAGTGAGAGACATCAAAGCAGCTTTAAGGACTGCGGGATCTCCCGGGTGGGAAGACCTACTTAGGCGCCCCAACGGGTTTTGTGAAGGGGGAAGGAGCTCCACCCAGGGAGGAACACC
>PVLD010010469.1:0-70631 GCA_004027595.1 Dinomys branickii | reverse complement strand
AAAAAAAAAAAAAAAAAAAAGAAAGAAAGAAAGATATATACACAATGACATTCTTAGCTGGGTGTGGTGGCACATGCCTGTAATCCAAGCACGCTTGGGAGCCTAAGGCAGGAGCATCACCATTCAAGGTCAGCCTGGGTTACGTAGTGAGTTCAAAGCTAGCCTGAACTGCATAGCAAAACCCTGTGTGGGGTGGTGTGTATTTGGGGGTGACATTCCTGCCAGTGAACTAGGAATATACTTAGTTCTTAGAATCCTTTATCCAACAGTCAAAAGGGGTAGAATGTTTGATTATTGTTAAAGTCATTGGATTAAATTACTTTTCTGAATAGGTAATTTGAGAAGTAAATATAAATTATATTTTAGAAGTCTCTCCAGAAAGTACTATATTGTGATACTCTTAATGATTTTTTTTCTTTGTGATTCTGCTAGGAACTTTTTAGAAAAGTTCGAAGTATCTTAAATAAATTGACACCACAGATGTTCAACCAGCTGATGAAGCAAGTGGCAGGACTTACTGTTGACACAGAGGAGCGGCTGAAAGGAGTCATTGACCTGGTCTTTGAGAAGGCTATTGATGAACCCAGTTTCTCTGTGGCTTACGCAAACATGTGTCGATGTTTAGTAACGGTAAGAAGAAAGGAAGGCGTAAAACCAGAAATCTACAAGAGGTATATTCTCCCCTCACTGCACATTCTTCCCAGAAGTGTTATTGGGGCAATGTAAAGGGGAGAATATATTTTTAGTACTTACCAATATATCTTCATTGAATAAAAAATTATGCATTATTAAAATGTATTCTCTAATACACTAGTCTGGAATGGCACATGACATGATCCCATCCAGTGTGAGTAAGATTAAGTGAGGTTTAAACTAGTACTATGGCTCTGGAGATGCAGCTCAGCAGTAGAGTGCTAGCCTAGCATGCACAAGGCCCTGGATTTGATCCCCAGCAATGCAAAGAAACTAAAATTGATCAGTGATGTGAAATTATTGTCACAAGTAACCAAATTTTCCTGGAGTATCATCAAAATAAAGTAAATGCTTCCTTTTACATTTAGCTAAATTTGGAATTAAATAACCTGTTGTTTCTAATCCTAGCCTCTTTGAAAGGTTTTTCGTCTTTTTGTCAAGATTCAGAACTGATAATTCCATCTCTTAGGAACTGTTAGATTTCTCTCTCTTTACATTGTCCACACCTTTAATCTCCATGCCTGTCACATCTAGAGCAAAACAGCACAGGAAACCAGACAGCTTCTCATTATTGTTCACTGAACCCTGTTCTACCCTGTTCTGTTCCTGTTACTGTTTCCAAGGTATTTGTGTCTGAACTGTGTGTCCTTTAACATTTGAGCTTTCTCTTAATTATCAAAACTCACTGTCCTGGTGCCTTGCTTCCTAGAAATAAAGTATGAGTTACAAAATTCTGTTATTCTAGCCAGGGCCAGTGGTGCACACGTATAATTCCGGTACTCAGGAGGCTAAAGCAAGAGGATGGCCATGAGTTCAAGGCCAGCTTGAATTACATAACAAGACCCTGTCTCAAAAAACAAAAATAAAATATTGTTAGTCTGCCAGTGTTTTGGGGTACCTTTATCAAAAGGAGGTAAGTCTGTTGGGACTTGGAAAAGCTACATGGAGCTCAAAATCCATTATGACAAAAAACATTTCCAAGGTGGGGGGATCATTTAGATGATATCTTCTGAGATAGCAGTATATTTATGCCTGACTAGATGATTTATGCACAAAAAAGTAAATTGAAGGAATAAAATCACTTCTTGGTAAGAATGACTAACTTTTATGGAACAAATAGAATTTGTTCCTCATCCCCTGAGGGATGAGGGTCCAAGTACAGAGAAAGAAGAGTATTCTAGCCTGACACAGTAGTTATGAAGACTGGTTTTAGACTCTGACAGTGCTTCATTACTGTACAATTTTAAGTTGCAGATTTCTTGGGCCAAGGATGTAGCTCAGTGGCACAGCACCTGTCTGGCAAGTTGCAAATTTCTGCTCCTGTACTTCCTGACATTATAACCTTAGAAGTTATTAATCTGGTTTTTAAACCGCACTACCAAAATGAATTAAATTAATGAGAATAGTTACTAATCTCTTTAAAGCTCAGTTTTTAATGCCTACTCCGTACAGACCTCAGAAAAGTTCCCACATGCATTCTAAAAATCGCTTCTGAGAATGTTGACTTATCTGCTGGTCTTAATTGTCAACAATAAGGAATCACTGAATATACTAGGACGGAGGACACAGCTCAGTAGTAGGACATTTGCCCTGGATTAGATCTGCAGAACCAAAAGTAAAACCAAACAAAACAAAAAATGAAAAGAAATATGCCCTAAATAGGACAATAAGTATAGTACAATAGTTTTGATTAGTGAATCTGAATAATATATAAATATATTAATTACACTTATACAATTTATATGTGATTATAGATAATATATATAAGCAACATTTTCAGTTAATGAAGAGTCAGGCGCTGTGGTACACACTTGTAATCCCAGAACTGAGGGAGGCTAAGGCATGAGGATCACAAGTTTGAGTCCTGCCTGGACAATTTAGCAAATTCCTGTCTCAGAATAAAAAGGGCTGAGAATGTTAGCTTAGCTCAGTGTTTGAGCCCCGGGACTAACCCCCAATACCTCACCAAAAAGAAGTGAAAACTCAGTAAAGTAGTATCAAGCGTGTCCACAGGAGTCAGCCCCGGGAAGCAGGACAAGCTGGATATGGTGGCGCTTGCCTGTAATTCCAGCACCCTGGGAGGTTGAGGCAGGAGGGTTATAAATTGGAACCTAGCCTGTGCGACTTAGCGAGAGTTTTGTCTCAAAATAAAAGTAAAAAACTGGTGACAGAGATCAGTGTGAAGGCCCTGGGTTTAATCCCCAGTACCTCTAGGGGAAAAAAACATAAAATCCTGGGCAGAGGATATAGCTTAGCGCCACAGCGCCTGCCTGGCAAACAAGAGGTCCTGAGTTTGATTCCTGATACCAAAAAAAAAGTAAGCATAAACTAAAATCCTGAAAATAGAACCCAAAACTGTAAATTCTTAGACGTAAACATAAGGATAAATCTGTCTGACTGTGGATTTGGCAGCAAACTATTAGGTGTAACATCTAAAAGGACAGCAACAACATAATAAAATGCATTTCACCAGTATACTTCTGTGTTTCAAAAGACAGCGTCAAAAGAGTGCAAAGATCTGTGCGTGGTGGTGCACACCTGTAATCCCAGCACTCTTAAGAGTTGGAGGCAGGAGGATCACAAGTCCTTGGGTTTGATTCCCAGTACAGCAAAATCACAATAATACACAAATTAAGACTTACTTATTATATATATATATATATATATATATATATATATATATATAATAAAATTACACAAATTGTAAATAATAAATAAACATCAAATTTGAAATAATGGAAGGAGGAAATGAGATTAAGAAAAATACACAGGGGAGATGCTTCTAGCTTTTGGGGTAATGACAGTTTAGGTAATTCAGACCAACCTTCCATAAGGGGCAATTAAAAAAGCTAGTCTCGGTATTTTTTAAAATTTTGAATGCATCAGAGAAGAGTTAGTAAGGCTAAAATTACAGAAAAGATAGAGATCCAAGAGGAGAATGAAACATTTGGTGGAACTTCCCTTTGAAGATGGAGCTAAGTTGTGAAACACTCATTTTTCATAAATTTTCAGGGAGAGCAAAAGTTGAGGCTAGTTCTCACCAAAAATTATGGAGAAAAAATCTCTAGTAAGTCTTCCTACATTTTAAGCGGGATCCAAAGAACTGAATGCTTAGAATAAGAGTGCGCCAGTTACAGCCTCTTCTCATAAGGACTGTAGTTTCAGGTTGGATCATCTCAATCCTTGAGTTTGGCTTATGAGATTGTACATAGTTACATGCAAGAAACAAGCAGAAATCTTTTTAGAGACTCAGTAATACTAATCTTCATATTATTTCTCTAATGAGTTTTTACTTTAAATAAAATACGTAGCATACAATTAGAAGTGATCAGGCACACAAGAGAAAAAGACAGCTTGAATGAGAATGAGCTAGAAATAATGACCCACAGGGCTCCAGATACTGACTGTATCAGACATAGATTTTAAATGTGTATGTTGGTGTGCAAGGTGATAAAGATTATGAAGTTCAACCAAGAACCAGAAAGTTCAGGAAAGAAACAAATAGAAATGCTACAACTGATTTCTATAATAAACTTAAATGGATGGGCTTAATAGCACGTCTGACATAGTGAAACAGAACTGTGAACTAGAAGAGAGGTCCAGAACGCAGCAGAGAGATACCAGGTAAAACACACAAAGGAAAGTAGAAGACAGGGAGACCACAGAAGGTTGATCTCACTTCGCTTTAATTTGGAGACCCAGCATCAGAGGTGATTGAATGTTTAAAAAAAAATAACTAAAAAGAATGGCTGAGAAATTTTTTATACTTATTGATATGTTAAAACCACGGATTTTTTTTTTTGAGACAGGGTTTCACTTTATAGTTCAGCCTGACCCTGAACTCTGTGTAGTCCGGGGTGGCCTCAAACTCACAGAGATCCTCCTGCCTCAGCCTCCTGAGTGCTGAGATTATAGGCATGCACCACCATATCCCACTCAAGCCACAGAATTTTTAGAAACTCTATGCAATCTTGAAGAGTGAATATTTTGTTTTTAAGTAAAAATACAAAGATACTTTTAGGCTAGCTATAGTAAAGCTACTGGTGGTGGGAAAAATATTAAAAATAGTAAATTGTCTAAAGATTTCTTAACCTGGACACAAAAGTTTACAGAGAAAAGTTGGTAAATTTGAGCCAGGTATAGTGGTATATACCTGCAATCCCAGGTACTAGGAAAGCTGAGGCAGCAGGGTTGCAAATTCAAGGTAAACTTGGGAAATGTAGCAAGATTCTGTCTCAAAATAAGGTAAAAAAGGAGTGAGGATGTAGCTCAGAGGTGGAGAGCTTGCCTAGCATGCAAGAGGTCCTGGGGTCAGCCCCCCAAACCAAAATTAATTAACTTACTAAATTGTGCTGTATTAAAACTAGGAGTTTAGGAGCTGATTTAGGATAAAGCAGGCACTTAGCACACACAGACCCCTGGATTTAGTCCTTGGCACCAAAGAAACATTTTTCGTCAACACATATCCTTTTTTTGTTGTTGTGTATTGGGAATCAAACTCGGGACCTTGCACTTTCCAGGCAGGCACTTGTGCTGCTGAGCAATATCTCCAGCCCAACAGATATCTTTTTAAAACGTAAAAAATGCAAGCTACAGTAACAGAGAATTACAACACAAAAATCCAGTAATAGATTTATAGCAAATGATTTTAAGAAAACAACTATAGATCAATTTTTAAAACTCAGTTTTTTAAAACAAACGGAGACACAAACACTTCACAAAAGGAGTTAGCTACATGATTTGACAAATGTGTGAAAATTAACCAACTAGATGCAAAGTAAAACCATCCATAACACATTTGCTAAATTTGCCAGGAGTTGAAGCAACAAGAATGCCCAGTACCACCAGTGAGAATGCAAGTTGCAGCAACCACTTTGGAAAAGAATTTCGCCCACACAACTAGAGTTACTTTTCTGCTACAACTAGTATTTGCATTCTTAGGTACATTCCTAATCAGTTAACATACATTTTTTGATACATTTCTGAGGAACTATCTTAAAGTGCATGTAGTGTTTTTCATGTTAAAAAGAAATCTTAAAATAGTATCCATCAGAAGTAGAATGGATGAATAAATTGTTGTAGGTTTATACAAGGACAATGAGGCTAAACTATGTGCAAATGGGTGACTCTTACCAGAATAATAAACTTGAGCAAAGGAAGCCAGGCCCAGAAGATGCTATGTAATTTACTTGAAGTTCAAAAATGAAAAAAGAAGAGAAACTCATGGTGTTTGGATGTACATGTCTGTGGTGTGAGGAGATAAATATTTTCTTTATAACAAGGAGAAAAAAAGGGCATGACCTGGTGAATGTCTAGGAGGTTTTGAAACTTTTGGAGGCGGGAAGGCGGTAGTGCTTTGGAAGAAAGCTTTAGGTGATTTGGGAGGCTTTTTGGTATTCTGCTTTTAGATCTGGTGCTATAAGTGATAGTTTTCATGGGATTTCTTTGTCCTAATTCATTGAACTGAACTTTAAAAAAAATTAAAAACAAACATGGCTTTTGAGCTTCACTGTAATGTTTAATTGTTTAAGGGAAGTGTCACTCAGTAGGACAGCATTTGCCTAACGTGTTAGTCTCTAGGTTCAACCCCTAAAGCATATATAGCCAAATGTTAAGATTTTTAGCAGGGAATATAATTTCTCTGTGTTATTTGCACTATGCAAATAGAAATTAGCTTTTTTTTCTCTTTCTCTCCATACTGGCCATTAAACCCATGAACTCATGCATTCTAGGCAAGCACTCTAGGCCTTAGCTCTTTTTGAGACATGGTATTGCTAAATTGCCCAGGCTGCCCTTAGACTTGAGATCCTTTTGTCTCAGCCTTTCTAGTAGCTGGCATTACAGGCTTGCACCTACATGCATACTAAAAAAGATTTACAGAGGAAATTCATGCAGTGGATTTGGCTTTCCCAAATTGCACTATATGTACTATACGTGTGTGTGTGTGTGTGTGTGTGTTGCACTGTATGTACTATACGTGTGTGTGTGTGTGTGTGTGTGTGTGTGTGTGTACCTTTCCATTAGCTCCTTGCTTCCACCAAGATAACTATAAAGCTTAAAGAGATCCTAAGAGATAGTAAACTACACCTCTGGGGTATGCCATTGTTTGTAATAGTTCAATTAGGAATGACTTTCATTATAACCAGCAAAGCATTTACTCATAATTGAAATGAAAAACCCCCATCTCAAAATCCCTCTAAGATACAGACTAGCAAAGGCAGGGATTTTTGTGTTCATTACACAGTTCCCGGTGCCTAGAATATTCCCTGGAATATAATAGGCCCACAGATTATGTTGTTAATGAGTGAGATGCCTGAATGAAAGAATTACCAACTTGGAAAGAGTTTCTTTCCTGCCTAGTGACTACTTTTGCTACTTGTTCCCTCTGTTGTACCAGGCATGAATTCTTCAGCTACAAAGAATGACCCTGAAGTTAGCAGCCTTAAGCATTCTATGTCCTGTTATTGTCCATCCAAAACGTTAGTGTGTTGCATCTTTTAGTGCCTAAGATAAAAATGTGAAAATAATTACAAAATGAGTATAGGAAGAAACAAGACAGTTAAATCTCAGAAATGAGACCTGAAATTGAGGTGACAGTGTAGCTAAGTTCAGTCTCTAGCACCTCAAAGAAACAACCAAAACAGATGAGGTCAGCTTTGGGCACCAGTAAGTGGCAAAAGCAAAGAAGTAGGAATGTGCGGCTTGTCTGATGGAAGATCAAAAGTGTATTGGAAAAAGTACTGGTCGCCAGTAACTTTCAGACGCTCCCCTTTGAATCTCATGAGTGTCCCTCACCACTGCATACCTCTGAGTGTATCTAGTAGAGATGCATTCTGGCACTTTGTGTTCGGTTTATGCAGAGTATAAGTTATGTACAGTTTTAACAAGTGGTTTTCTAAGGTCAGGGCAAAGTAACTAATAGAGGCTAGCATATCACTAGACTCCAAAGGTATATTTGAACAATTGTTTTATTGCTGTTTACATTTAAGAACTATAGGGTCAGGTCTGGTTGTACACCCATGTAATCCCAGCACTTAGGAGGCTGAGGCAGGAGGACTGCTGCAAGTTTGAGGCAAGCCGGGGTTACATAGCAAATTCAAGGCCAGTCTGAAGTACATAGACCCCTTCTCAAAAAACGTAATGAAGGAATGTCTTGGTTACTTTTTATCTGGCTGAGACAAAATACCCAATGCCCAAAATGAAGGAAGGAAAGGCTTATTATTTAGCTTAACATTCTGTAGAGGTTTCAGTCCATACTTGGCTGGCTCTGAGGCAGAGGGCAAACATTCATGACGGCAGAACACAGCAAAAACAACAAAAGCAAAAGGGAGGAATGGAGGCAAGCAGCCTCTTTCCCTCCCTTATGTTGTAAACAGGCCACCCCCACCCAGGGGGCGCGTAGCACTCACACAGTCTCCCTGCTCTTCTTCCGCAGGCTCAGAATGTATACAAAGCAAGCACCCTGGCTCCCTTGAGTCACGGTTAACCTTCTAAACTCAAACTAACACAGTAAACAACATCGCAGAAGGGTAAGGGCATGTCCTGTTTACCCCGAGATGCATAATGCCAAACCGCTAGACTCCCCAAGTTGACACAATGTATCAACCATAACAAGGAACTACCCTGTGGAAGCCTGCTTTAAAGTTAGCACATCAGTACTATTTGCTTACATTATACTAGTTGTTCCAAATATTTACCTCAGACTAACTCATGCTTTGGGGGCAAAATGATTACTGTGTCATGGGTTACTACTAGCATCTGTATGTTCAGAGATAGCACTGAAAATCATGACCATGCTCACCAAGGCCAAGGCGTGTGCTTCATTTTCTGTTTTCCTGTTTGACTATCATGATATCAGAGGACAGCCTTTGATAATTCTCTGGAAACTTGATCCTCTGAGGGATAAGAATTGTCTGTGCTCACACTAACAAATATGTCAGTAGTACAAGTCCTGTTACTATCTGCTACTGACAATATTCATACCAAAACTTACTGAGTGATCTGTACATAGACAGCCCTCAGTGCACTGATATTACGCTATTACTTTACTACTATGTAAAATTAAAAGCTAGGTACTGTCTAGTAAATGTAGCTTATCAAGCAGCCTAACTAAATATTCATGCTGACACCCATGTTCTCTGAGAAACAGAAACCACCTCTCAACCCATATAATGAAACACACACACAAATCCAGGCCTGGTGGCACACACCAGAAATCCAAGCTACTCAGGAGGCTGAGGTAGAAGGATCTCAAGTTCAGGGCCAGGCTGGCTGACTCCAAAAGGATGGGGATATAGCTCAGTGTTCTCTGGGTTTATTCCCTAGTGTCAGTAAATAATCAATCATAAACTACTATGAAAATTATAGTTGTCTAAATACTTACTTTGTTGTTTTAGAGCAGGGTGTCACTATACAGTTGAGGCACCTTTGAATGTACTGTGTAGTATGGTCCAGTCTCATACTGCACCAGCCTCCTGAGTGCTGGGACTGTAAGTGTGTGGCCTGAAGCCTGTTTTAAAAAGTACGTTCTCTTATTATTGGCACACATCACTTTTAATTCTCGCTATAATGTGTGTCACATTTGCAGCATCTGCCTTGTCTGTTGTTGTGAGGTAAAGGTTTGTGTCCTCTCCAAAGTCATAAAGTGAAGCTCTCAATCTCAACGTGATCGTATTAGAATTGGGGCCTTTGGGAGGTGATTGGGTTTAGATGAGGTCATTGGGACTCCACCTATAACCCTCTGTAAGAAGGGGTGGAGGTACCAGATGTTTCTTCCTCCTATGTGGAGACACTGCAGAAAGCTAGCTATCAAGTCAGAAAGAAGGTTCTCACCAAAAACCAAATCTGACAGCACTGTGGTTTTGGACTTCTCAGTCTGTGGTATTTTGTTACAGTAGCTCAAGTCAAGCAGACTAAGACATTCATTCTTCATGTCCTGTTCCACCTAACCAGTGTTAGTGGATCTCCCTAGAAGCCAGTGTCCACCAGACAATACACATTCACTTAATAATGTAAGAATCCTGTTGAATTTATTATCACTTAGGGACAAAAATTTACCATAAATCACTACTCTTGAAGGATATGTTCTCAATGGCTGGTCTCCATGTTTCCAAAGCTCTGTTAACTACCTCTAGATAGCATTACCGTCATGTACCAAAGCAAGCCTTTAGGAAGCTGTACAGCTATGTGGTCATTTAGGGATAGTTTGTTCAAACCTGTGGCTGTTACATTGTTAATTGGTTTTAACATTTCCATGTGAATGTATCTAAAAAGCATGTGTACAGTCACTGGTTCTTTATACCCTGTACATGGGAAGCTTCCTTTGCCATTGTGTTGGGATAGATGTTCATTCTCTCACTTTCTGTAATTCTCTCCCTCATTTGTTTATATTCTTTCTCTGATAAGTATGTTATTGTAAAATAGGTTACTCTAATTTTTAATCAAAGACATCAAATACACCTCCAAATGGTTAACTACAGCTCCATTAGTTGTTTATTGGGCCCTCATGATATGCCAGCCACAATTTGCTTCACTTAGACATCTCATTTAATCTTCTAGCAGTTCTAAGAGTTATCATCCCACTTATGAATAAAACAAGTCCAGTGATGATAAGTAACTTAGCCAGAGTCACTAGTGTGGCATCTGGGTTATAACTAGTCCATCTCCAAAGCTCTCATTTCAGCAGCCATCTTATAAGTCCCTCAGTCTGCAATTGTTAGAATGTCTTTCCTACGAAGGCCCAAAGTGGTAAGGTCCTCACGTTCACATGGTTGCTTAGTTACAGGATTCCAGTCCTGATTTTGTGACTCAAATTCAAGTACTCTTTCAATTTCAGTGTTCCACACACCCCAGTTACAGTTTACTTAATTGTGATTTATTTAAAAGTGCTTCCACAAAATCTGTTTCACTGGAGTCTCAAAGCTGCTCTCCTTGGACACAGGTACTGTGGCTCACTTGTTCTAGATGTTAAAACTGAAACTTGAGTTAAAAGAATTGCCTTTGTGTATATACAAGGTAGCAAGCCTTTGATCCTTATCCTAGCTCTCTCCATGTACCCGTTACTACATAGAAGGAATGAAAGGTGTGGCTGAGAGATCCTCCTTCTTTGTGAATTTACAGCATAGCTTTTACACTTTTGTTTTGGGAAATCCTCCCTCCCCTTGCCATTTCAATCTGATCCTGTCTGTCCAACCATCACAAATTATATTTATTTTATCCTTCTGATTTTGCGGGTTGGGAGTTAGGGAGCCTGTTTTTAACTATGGTTTCTCACAACACAGTCAGTGGCTTGGATTTTCATATGTTTATTCACATTTTGCCCATTTTCTATGTAATAAATCCACAGTGGAGGAAACAATTCACTAGGAATGATAGATTGTGGCCCAGGCCATTTTTCTCTGTATAAATGTTATATATACTTACTGTAATTGCTGCTGATGAACATGCCAAGAAGCCGAATAGGAGTTTCTGACTGCTTTAACTTATTTTTCTGGACAGTAGCAGGTTGGATTTTAAGTGCAAATTTTTAGAACCTTTAGTTTGTTTTACAAACTTAAAGTCACATTGGTTCTCCTGTATATCAGCCTATTCATAGATACACTTCTTAGTTCTCTTTTGTATTTCTTAGTGCGTTATCATGTATTTGGAGTCCTGCAGAGTTGAAGATAAGAGTCTGGTTTGGAAAACCTTTGCTTTCTTGCAGTATTTCTTACCTGGGATGAGTGTAGAGTAGGCCTGATTATGAAATGACCTGTAGTTGTTTGTATTTTCGTGGTCTTATATTGGAGTAGGGATGTATTAGCTTTTCTGTAGTTTTCTGAAACTTATTTGATAATGTTGTGCTCCTCCTAAGTTAATGTTTCCTGCTGAGGAGAAATGTTTAATATAACACTTGGTACCTTGGATGATTAGAACTGGATTTATTGAATAATTTTATACATCATAGGGCATGCCATCATTTCTAGTACAGGTTTACTATAGCATCATGGGCCTCAATTCTCAAGAAGTTTCTATAGCTATTCAGCGCCAAGCAGCAGCTATCCAGGTTCATTCTGCTGAAAACCTTACCTATTTTGTGAGTATAATTATAGTGCATTCTGTTTTCAATATTTTCTCCCTGTAGGTCTAGGCCAAAGACCACGTGTTTATTTCAGAATTTTGGGATCCACTTTGTGATTCCTGAAAAGTCGTTTTGCCATATTACCCAACAGCTTTCAAAATAGCATTCAAGGGGATTTCATCTCTAAAACGAAATACATTATTAGAATCATTACTGCAGTTTACTTTCTTTATATTCTGAACATTTTCACAAGAATGTCTCTGTGTGTAGTTACAAATTAACACTGAGTTACCAGAAAGCAATTTTTATTGAATGTGGATGGAAATCTTTTGAGCATCTTGCCTCTAAATGGTCACTTACCCTCCATTATATGTTAAAAGTATGTTTCTAAAGTGACCATTTGTTAGACTAAACTTTTGGAACACTAGTGTATTCTTTGAGCCCATAATAAGTCTAACATACTACTAGATATTGATAACCAGGATAAGTACTGGCATTTACTGCATTAGGACATTGTCCTGAGAAAAAGATCTCAAAAATCCTCAAACATTCTACTTTTTTCTAGAATAAGAATCTCACCTTCTACAATAGTTTCCCCCTGCCCCTGGACATGAAATTCTCCCCTACCTTATATCATTTCGGTTTCTTCATTTAAACTAAAATTCTTAGAATGGTAGGGTTTTTTTTGTTTTGTTTTGTTTTGTTTTGTTTTAAGGTAAGGTCTGCTTAGGTATAGGACCATAGCTGTAATGATAGGACATGGATTTGAGTCACCTAGAAGCAGGTTCATAAAAGATACCATACATTTGTTTGAGAATAATCTATGTCTTTTCTCTGTAAATTTCAAGGCATCGTAGTGTTTAAATCATGGAATGCTTGAAGCTCAGTTACATAACTTATAAAATGCTTACCTGTGGTTCAGTCAGCATTGTTTTGCATAAAGGAAAAATATATTTGGAATATCTTTAAGTAATCTTGATCCTCTTGCATTTTCCTGTCTGGATGCAGCTGAAAGTACCCATGGCAGATAAACCTGGTAACACAGTGAATTTCCGGAAGCTGTTACTAAACCGTTGCCAGAAGGAGTTTGAAAAAGATAAAGCAGATGATGATGTGTTTGAGAAAAAGCAGAAAGAACTCGAAGCTGCCAGTGCTGTAAGTACCTTTACAGATAGTGCTTGTGAGCTTTGAGCATTATCAAGTAGAATTTTCATAAAACCAGCTATAGAATCTCCTTTCTGGCTTAAAGGAGACCTGTAGGATTTTTTTCCATGCAAAGGCACCAAACTGACAGTTAAGACATTCATTCCCATTCACACTGAACGTTAGAACAACTCAGCCCTCCAAACCAGTCTCAGCCTGGATTTCAGAGAGGTCACCAGGTTCTAGAAAGTTAAACTGGGTGCAAATTTTTGAGTATGATTCTGTTTTCTGAAGAGTAGTGTCAGATTCTTAAAGGACATCTGATCCCCAGAACAAGTAAGGCCCCTACATCTTGGTGTCTGTTGTACAGTACAGCTTTCATCCAGATGCTATTATTCCTTCTTACACAACAGCCTGAGGAAAAGACAAGGCTTCATGATGAACTGGAAGAAGCCAAGGATAAAGCCCGGAGGAGATCTATTGGTAACATTAAGTTTATTGGGGAGCTCTTTAAACTAAAAATGCTGACCGAAGCCATCATGCATGACTGTGTGGTGAAGCTGTTAAAGAACCATGATGAAGAATCCCTGGAGTGCCTGTGTCGCCTTCTCACTACCATTGGCAAAGACCTGGACTTTGAGAAAGCGAAGGTAAAAATCCAGAAACTAGAAGCCTTCAGCAGGGCCTCTTGGTCCATTGCAAAAAAGGCTTAGGGTCTTAACAGAAATCATCTATCTTGCCCTGCAATCTACCCTGTTTAATTTTCCTTTTTTCCATCTCAGTGTTAGGGTTTGATTGTCAATACTTGCAGTAGAGTCAGAAGTGAGGAGAGTTCCAGATTGTATACAATCTAATTTATAAGTTGTTCAAATTATTTATTCCTTGTCCTTTTGATTTTCCTCCATAGCCACTTCATACATCATTTGTTTGTATGACAAGTTACGAGCAGAAATGAGAAGAAATGCTACCATGGGTCAAGCCTAAGAGTGATGCAGAAATAAAGAAGACCTAGTAGCTTTATGAAGTTTATGGTCTAATTAATGACATAGTTATCTAACCATAATATAAGAAATCATCAAAAATACTATAATCCAAATATAATATACTGCCATTTAAGTAAGAGATGTGGATATTTTTAACTGGTTCCAAAAAATGTCAAGAAATGTTCCATAATACCTGAGTCTGCTAAGATGATCTTTGACTATGATATAAAACCCCAAATATGAGTGATTATTACAAGATTGGGGTTTATGTTTCACTTACATAAACAAAATTCAGAAGTAAGTTTTTATAGTTTAACATGTTACTTTCCTAAGGCATAACCCAGGCATAACTCAGCAAAAAAATAGAAGAACGGCACAGAACAGTCAAATCTCTCTTAAGGAAGGTTCCAGGCAGTAATACTATACAGTGTTCCTACTTATATTTTGGCACAAAATTAATCACATTACCAAAACCAGCTGACAGGGAGGCTGGAAAGTAGTCTTTACTGCAAGTGATCATATGCTCAAAAATTCTAGGCCAGGAATGTGACTTAGTGGTAGAGCTCATGCCTGACATGTACAGGGTACTGGGTTTAATCCCCAGCATTTCCCCCAACCCACCCAAACATTCTGCCATTACTGATTACGATTACTTTTGACATGGTGTCTTGGTTACTTTTCTCTTGCTGAGACAAAATACCCAAGGCCCAAAATGAAGGAAGGAAAGGGTTTATTTAGCTTACAGTTTGTGGAGGTTTCAGTCCATACATGGCTGGTTCAGAGGCAGAGTGGCACATGGCAGAGGGCAAACTGTTCAGGGCAGCAGAGCACAGCAAAAACAACCAGCAACAGGGAGGAATGGCTGCAAGCAGCCTCCTTTTCTCCCCTACATTGTAAACAGCCTACCCCCACCCAGGGGTCGTGAACCTCTCACACAATCTCCATGCCCTCCTCTTCCACATGCTCAGGATGTATACAAAGTAAGCACCCCAGCTTCCTTCTGAGTCACTCAGCTAAACCGCTAGATTCCCCAAGTTGACACAATGTATCAACCATAACATATGGTAAAAATCACATTTGAATTTCCCAGCCAGAATGCTAGTGATTTTGTCTCTTACAGCCACGTATGGACCAGTACTTTAATCAGATGGAGAAAATTGTAAAAGAAAGAAAAACTTCATCTAGGATTCGATTCATGCTTCAAGATGTGATAGACCTAAGGCTGGTAAGTAGAAGAAAATTTAAAAACTTACTAGCATAATCTCTTTTAAGGAATTGGGTTGAGTAAGGATGTGCTAGTATTGCATGTGTGAAGACATAATGCTTTTGGTTAAGGGCTCAGAACTTGAATTCACTAACTTTCATGAGAGGGTTATATGAAAGAACAAAAGGCCATTGGTCTGTTACTCATTTCTTTTTCTTACTCTGATTACCAAACCACCCTGTCGTTTTGAAATTGGCCATTCTAAATTCAGTCTGTCTCTCTGGAGGTCTAGTGATTTAGGATTTGGCACTGCCTAAATTCACTCTGTAGTCAACTTCCCTGGGTTTTACAATTTGAATCTCTAAAATAGGTATGTTAGCTACTTTGCAGGATTGTTATAAAAATTTAATGGGATAACTATATAAAGTGCCAATTCATAGATGTTTTCTTTCCTATGATGTTTTCCTGTGTAGGCCTTCTGCTTTTTTTGCCCCTCTCTCCGAGGTACACAGTTTTTCTCACCACCACCTTTTTTTCTTAGTCCAAGTGTTAACAGGAATTGCAGCTGACAGTGAAAAGTAGATGATGGTTCTTGGTCTTGCTAAAGTGTGGTCTTAGGATCTTTATCACCAAAGCCTTTACTGAATGATGAGAATTTGCATGCTAATCTAAACCTCTCATCCATGCCTTCACCCACTTTGGCTTGTGTCAGATGTTAGGATTGTATCTGAGAATGGAAAGGAGAAATATTTATACTTTTGAAGAGACCACTTATATTCTTATAGAGGGGCTAACGAAAGGACAGTGTTGTGTGGCACATTGAAGGATACCAAAACTGTGATACTAGGGGAAGAAAAATCCTGGTAATCCTTGGTGGAGAAGTGCTGTGAAACATGATATGACTTGATTAGCAACACCTCAGATTAAGGCAGTGCCAAGAAATCCTTGTAGGGCTGGGGGTTGAAGGGTTGAATCCAGAGTCTCATGCATGCTAGACACATGTTTTACCACTGAGCTGTAGCCCCAGCCCAGTATCCTCATACTTCTTGATTCCTCTTCTCTCTCTTCCTTTCAAATGTGGAAAATAATGATAATTACATTGAAGCCAGTCTTTCTGTCATTTTATCCATCAGCTGTTGGAATGTGCAGCTGAACTGGTTGGGGTAGAGTTAGGAGACTTTTCATTTTTTACCTCTAATCCATTCTCTACATAGTGTCATCTATGAAACAGATGAGAAACTGTCATGATCTAGATTTTGCAGGTATTTTATACTTTCCAGCAGTGAAAAGTTGGGATTTTTTTTTTAAAGACTATAGTTGCAGTTACCTGACTGGTAACCTTATTTTCTACTTTTACAGTGTAATTGGGTATCTCGAAGAGCAGATCAAGGGCCTAAAACTATCGAACAGATTCATAAAGAGGCCAAAATAGAAGAACAAGAAGAACAAAGAAAGGTCCAGCAGCTCATGACCAAAGAGAAGAGAAGACCAGGTAAGGGTGGGAAGCCACTGGGCTTGTTGGGAGCTGGGAACTTGACAGGCGTGTAGAATTCTCTGTTTGCATAACATAAGATTATGAAGAAAAATCCAAAGAATATGGCAGCGAAGTAAAGCAGTTTCACCTGGAGAGTAATCACTGACTAAAAGCAGGAAGTAAGTGTGATTTCTTTGACTTCTTCAAAGCCTCACAATCAAGGAGCAGCTTCTCTAGATAGAGCTTTGGTGAGCGATAGGAGAAGTAAAAAATACAGTTCTTCCCTCTAAAATCTTACAGTCTTATCAGGGAAGACAAAAACTCGGGGAACATTTCTATCAAGCAAACAGAAGATACCCTCAGTTATGAATGTACTCCCTAAAGGAGCACACTGAACTTAGCAATGTGGCTATTGCTAAAGTCCTATGTGTGAGGAGATGAGACCGCATAGCAATAACAATAGAAAGGGACATACAAATGCAAAAAATATGAAAGACAAAAAGCGGCATTTTTATCTGAAAAATAGTCCACTAACAAGTTCAGGGGCATTGGATGAGGAAGCCTTTTCAGAGGAAAATGACAGTTTTTTCTTGTGAGGCTATTTAAGATGAATATAGCATACATTACTGCTCAGCTAAGTGATCAGGCTTGTAATTAGGTCACGTAATATAGTGATTGAAAACAAAAGTTCTGGAGTCTGAGTTGGAATGTCTGCTCTCCTATTTCCTATGTGACCTTGCAAGTCATTTTATCTACAAAATGGAATTAATAATAGTACCTGGGATTTGTGAGAATGAAATGTTTTATAGAAAGTATTTAAATAGCATTTAAGTCTTAATAAATATTCAGTTACCATTTATCACAGACACAATAGAGCTCATAATGTAGTTGTTAAGAGAGATGAATCCACCAGGGAAGAAAAGCTACCATAGGCACCACACTCAAGCCTTCTTCACTTCAGGACTTACAATGCCTTTCAGGCAGTGTCTTTATTTTTTATTATTTATTATTATTTCTGTTGTAATTATTATTTTGTTATTGAACTAAATTGAGAAAGATATGAAAGTCTAATTCATGGGAGATATGCACAGATGACTAAAGAACAAAAACAATTCTTGGAATAGAGACAGGTACAGAGCAAGTGGAGAGAAGGAACAAGGACAAGTGTCATAGAAGCAGAAGCAAGTATGTTCGCACTCCATAATGTCAGCACAGAGAAAGTAAAGTATGCAAAGTACACAAGAAGAACAACAGCTTTTAGGTCGACAGCTTGGCCATCATTCATTCATTCATTTATTCAACAAATATTGAGTGCCTAGCACTTAACCGGAAAAAGTTCGTTTCCTTATACAGTTTACATCTTCAGAGCAAGAGGGAATAAATATTGAAGTAAAAATGAATTCATTCTACAGAAAAATAAAGGAAAGAGAGTGTGTGTGGAGTGCAAGTTTTTGTGAATAGAGATTGCAATTTTAAATAGGGAGGTTGAGAAACTAATTAAAGTGGTATTATTTGAGCAAAGACCTGAAGCAGGTAAGGGAGTAAATCATGTGTTTATCTGGGGAAAATGATTTTGGTTTTGGCAGAGGACCTTCAGCATTTTTAAGGAACATAAGAAATAGGCCAGTGCGGCTGGAGCTCTGGGTCTGGGGAGGAGAGTTGCGGGGGTGGGGGGGTGGCTAGAAAGTAGCAGGAGGCAGGGTGCTGAGAGCTTGGTGGGCCGTGGACTGTGCGAGGAATCTTGTCTTCTTCTCCAAGATGCCTCCAAGGATGACAAGATCTGACCGGGGAAAGAATGGCCTCAAGAGGAGACAAGGGTAGAAACAGGGAGGCCAAAGAGGAGGTTTCTGCATTTATCCAGCAAAAAGATGTGGTAGCTTAGACAAAATGGCTAATGTTTATAGTGATTGCAAGGGGCTAGAGTCTGAGTGTGTTACAGTGTTTGAACTGATAAGATTCGCTAACAAATTGGATATGAAGTGTCAGAAAGAAAAATCAGTGGTTTTCACCGGTGCAGCTGATATGTTGGAGAAGCAGGTCTAAGGAAAACATGCAAGCCAACTTGAATCACTTGACACTTTAAAATCCATGATTTCCAGCCTGGCACAGTGATGTATGCTTATATTCCCACCTACTCGGGAGGCTGAAGCAGGAGGATCACAAGCTCGAGGCCAGCAATTTGAAGGCTTTTGCACAGTGAGACTTTATAGGCTGGGGCTTTAGCTTAGCACTCCTCTGTGTCCAATCCCCAGTACCACATACATACACATATATGCACCCAAGTATTAATAATTATTTCTATTTAGTTTCTCTGAATGTGTTTTAGTCATTAATTCTTTAAATAGCTTTTGCCCTGCAATGTCCACTGAAGGATCTTTGTATCATTTGGTTTCTTCTAGATCAGTAATGCTTCATGAAGATCCAGTATAAGCAGAAGCTGCTTGATTATTTTCATACTGTCAATGATGTTTTAACAGCTTCTTTTGTCTTTTCCATTGGTTTTAATTGGAGTGACTGAATTAAAAATATTGCTCACTCTTTCACAATCAAGCTGACATAAGACACATGAGAGACTAGCTAACTGTATTATCCTTTGTAGGTGTCCAGAGAGTGGATGAAGGTGGGTGGAACACTGTACAAGGGCCCAAAAACAGTCGAGTACTAGACCCGTCAAAATTCCTGAAAATCACTAAGGTAAGTGTGACATATAAAATGCAGCATATGAGCTAGCAACAGAACTAAGTGGTGGTAAAGTATTTCCTTAGCATACATAAAGCCCCAGGTTCAGTCCTCATGACCACTAGAAAAACTCACACTATCTACAGTCGTCCCACCAGGAGTCTAGAAAGTGCTTCTGAATCACATAAAATAACCATATTGCATATCTTCTGGGGTGGTAGGTTTTGGATACAGATACTTTCCCACAAGTCAGTATTGACCAATGTACTCTGTTGTCCTGTCTTGGCAGGAAGCCTTTAATAGTCTGTGAGGGGTTTTCTATTCCAGCAAAGGGGTTTTAGTGTGGTTTTATTTTATTTGGTGTTCAGTAATGGAGGTCAAACCCAGGGCTGCAGACTTGCTAGGCAGCAGAGGGTTTTGTAAGCGGGGATGCCTGGGTTAACTCTTAAGAGTTATGAAATGCTTGATAAAGGAGAAATGATGGTAAAGATACTTTCGAAGCCTTAGTCATTTGCAGACTTCTACACTCTGCATCTTTTTCTCTGGGCAAGAAGCAGTTACTTGTTTAAATGTAACCATGTTGGTTTCCCATATCCAGAGCCAAAAGCAAACCACAGAAGACCATTAGAAATCATTCTGTAATAAAGATTTAATATGTTCTGCCTTCCTTTCTTTTGAGAATCCATGGGCAGTAAGGGGAAAGAATCTTCTCCTAGCAGATGTTTTCAGCAATGGAAGTTAATCTCTGTAAATAGAGCAAGTGAGAATGTAGAGAAAGTAGAATTCAATTTGGTAAAAATGGAAACTTCCACAAGCCAATGGGTTTTGCAAATCATTTATAAGTCTCATTTGATCCCTGCTTATGATACCTGCCATAGTTCTGAAAATTGGAAACTGCCAGCAAAATCCTAAATAAAATCTAAAGCTGATATGAAAATATCAGATATAAAAAGATAACTGATCAAAAGATAAAAAACAGAAAATTGAATTAAATGAATTAAGTCATTTGTATCTTCATAATTTTGTCAGAGTTTGCCTCAGGATAACATATTCTCCCTCTGGATCTCTCGTGGTGATTTAATTAATCAGGCTGCTGTTCTCTAAGGTTCTGGCACATTCTTCTAGTTGTTTTTGGCTCAGGTCCCAGTTTCCAGTTGTCTTACTAGATGCGGTTCGATTGTCATTCATCTCAAGCAAAGGATGATTTCAACAAAAACCTTGTTATTTAAAGAATTTCTGTAATATTAACCCCAACATCTCTGAAGATTATACTAATCTTTATTGATGATATTTTTTAAATGTACTAGCACTGGTCCATAAAAAGAACAGTGCTAGTATCAAAGCTCCAACATCACTACAGTAACATTTTTAAAAATATGTAAATTATTAACAAACTTTGTTGATTGAGATAGTTATACTGTAGATTATATAAAGTATCTTAGAAAAAGTTTAAAATTGTTAAACATATTCCTTACTAATTGGGAGAGATTTCTGTGAAAGAAGGCAGCATATTATGGGTTGTCAGAATATAGAAATACCTTTTTACAAAGAACTGCATTCCAGCTTTTATGTTACATATGTTCTGTGAAAATGTGCATAACACTATAATTCTATCCACTTGTACTAACATGCTTGGAGGGTTAAACATCGTAGACACCAAGCACTTTAACTCCCTGCACTCCCTGTACAAGATTTCATTCTTTCTTCCTGTTCTCCTTCATTGAATATTCACATCTCCCCCCTCCACCTCTAGCCCCACCATGAAACTTTCATGTCTGTTGATGTTTTATGACAAATATAAAGAGATTTATGAGTTAACTTTGTAGTAATTGTGTACTCTTTTATTCTTTTTTAAATTGCTGGGCATTGTTGTATAAGCGGAATCATTAGAAACTGCTTACATTTGGCAGATAAATGAACCATCTTAAATAGGAGGATCTGAGTGCATTCTTCAGATCAATGCCTTCAAATTGCTGTATGGAAATGAGTCCAAGGAAGTGTTTTAGATGCCACAGGGAACCCACGTTAATGAGAACAGTTCCAACTTACATTTCTAAAAATGGTGTTTTAAAATTTTGTTGCTAAAATTAGTTCTACTGCACTGAAGAAGAAAAACAGAATTCTTCTACAATATTTCCTATAAGTGTATTGTGGCCACTTATGTTACAGCCCACAATTGATGAGAAAATTCAACTTGTACCTAAAGCACAGCTGGGCAGCTGGGGAAAAGGCAGCAGCGGTGGAGCAAAGGCAAGCGAGACTGGTAAGCGCTGAGGGCCGTGCTCGGACCTGTGTGTTAGTGTCACTTCACAGCTAGTTCCCATGCTCGGTGCATAATAGAGAAAGAGCTAATCATGTGCAGCTTCACATAATGTGACTTAAGTGTCCTTCTGGGTAAGGAGTCTTAGGTTTTTTCAGTTTCAATTCAGTTAGGCTACTTTTAAATTAAAATTTTTATTTTTATTTTTAATTGCCATATAGTCATTGTGCATATTTATGGGGCAGAGGGTATCATTTCAATACAGTGTATGTATATATATGTAATGATTAGATCAGGATCATTGGTATATTTATCAGCTCAGATATTTATCATATCTTTGTGTTTAGAATATTCAAAATCTTCTCTAGTAGCTGACCAGAAATATTCTTGAAACTGTTATCAACCAGTTATCCTGCTGTGCTGTAGAACATTAGAAGTTATTCCTCCTGTATTTAATTAGGACTTTAATCTTTTAGGTTCCTTCTTGTTCTTGTTGTTGTTGTTCACAGATTCAGTATAGTGAGAGAAAATGCTAGGACCCTACGTTTAGAGGTAACCTCATTATGCTAAAAAGGAAAATCTTAATACACAGAAATATTTAAGGAAGTTGTAAAAGAATAAAGAATTGAATTTTCAAAATCAAAAATCAGATTTTGTTTTGTTTGTTTGTTTTGCCTTTTTTGAGACAAGGTCTCGCTCTGTAGTTCAGGCTGGCCTTGAGCTCACTTTATAGCCCAGGCTGGTCTCAAACTCACAACGATCCTTTTGCCTCAGCCTCCTGAGTGCTGGGATTACAGCCATGTGCCACCATGCCTGGCCAAAAATCAGATTTTGAGAGATTTTAATAAACTTCAATGTCATCCCCCTTTCTATATGTTCCCTCTACTAAGGAATCATAATTTTGCATAAATGAGATTATAGCATTTATATTGATAAACTTCATTAAAGTGCAATGTTTTGGTTTTTGTCTGTCTCAAATATACCACAATCATTCCTGTGCCCTGCTTAGGATAATTTCAGTGTTTTAAAGGCAAGTGGTTGCAACAAACAGTCCTTTACATACAATTCCCTCAATCTTTTCTTCTGAGAGGATGGTAGCTGGGTCAGGAGATTAATGTTACCTAACCTTGTTAGAAATTCCCACTCTGATTCGAGGCATGGTGGCTAGCACCTATAGCCCCAACTACTATACTCGGAGACTAAGACAGGTGAAATGCTTGAGCCCAGGAGTTCAGGGCCAGCCTGGCAACATAGGGCTAGGTAACACCCCCCTTTCACTCCCACCTCTTAAAGAAATTCCAGGTCCTGGGCCCCACTCTGTAGATACAGGTAAACAATTATCTATATTTTAGTCATGTCATTTCTATTTTTCCCTAAATCCTCAACACCTATAGATGCCTTACGGTCAGCTACTTCCAGTTTAAATAGATTCTCTGCTCTGCAACCTCCAGTGCCCTCTGGATCCACGTCAGCTACACCTTTAGAGTTTGATTCCCGAAGGACCTTAACCAGGTGAGAATCTCACTTTTCGTGTTTGCTCAAGGCTGTTGGCAGTATGACTCCCTGTCTCACACATGACTTATGGTGGTAGTCCTATGGATGCATTCCTTTTATCCTTAACATTGATTTTCTCCTTTCATATTCACATAGTATAATAAGATAATAACATAGAATTGAGTGTGAGGTTTAGGACAAGATGGGAGGAAAGGGCAACTTATCTGGCAAAAATACCTAATACTACAGTTTGTGTCTTAAGAAAACCAGGCCCATCTGAAGAGCCCTGGAGGCGTTTCTAGGGCTCACCAAGCTGCTGCACTAGGATACTTAGAATAACCTAGCGCTCTCAAGCATGCCAATTAAAGAATATGGCACCCTAGCCTTATATTCCTATATCACACAGTCCTTCATGGGATATTTGAGGTCACTGTTCAGTTTTCACTAGTCTCTGCATGTTCTACTATTTTACTACTTTCACTTTTGTAGTATTGATGTAGTCAAGTATTATATTGGCTGGTTTATATAGAATAGTGGAGGACCAGTGACAAAAGAAATTTTTTTATATAAGCACTTTCAGAAATGAAGTTTCTTTAACTCTCAAACTTTCATCTTACTATAATTTTAGGTAGACTTGGTAAACTAGGTTACTTATTCCCTGGGCTCCTAAACAAAGTACTGTGTACTTAGTACAAGCCATCTTCATAGGAGGATTTGTATTGTCCCTGAGAAGCAGTTGTTGAATTGCAGTACTGTGGCTGTGTCCACTGCCATAAATTTCCTATAATGGCCTTACTTTGCAAGTATTTGTGTGTGTTCTTTCATAGTAGTTAGAAATTGCCCATTTCTGAATCTCCCTCTTCTCTCTCTTAATTTGCTGCTTCTGAGCTGCCCTGAGCCAAGGAACAGTTTATATCATTGAAGGAAGGCCAAACAGGGAAATACGCAGTCTTTCTTAAAATGAATAAATAGATGACTTTGGCTATTCAACTGTACTTGTGGTTGTTTCACAAATAATTTTCACATCTTTGAAGTATCTAGAGAAATAAAGTTCATCATGTACTTTCTGAGATAGTGACCACCTGTTATTATGTATTTGTTTCCTTTTCATTTAATTAGCTCATACTTTTGCTGCAGTCATTTTTTTTCAAAATAGTTTTTAAAACTAAAATAATTATTACTGACATTGAAATTAACTCAGTGGTAGAGCATATGCATAGCATGCTCAAGGCCCTAGGTTTAACCCAGCACCAAAATTAGAAAAAAAAAATTCATTTTAAGTAGTGTCGCTTTTACTGTTAGAGAAAAAAAGTTAAAATGTCTTAATAAATACTCACTTGAAAACATTCTGATTTTGACTTGTTTATATGAATACTTTGAAACTGTTATTTTATAATTTGAACATAAAGGGGTTAGGTTGTCAAAAGGTGTTTTTGTCTTTACAGTCGTGGGAGCATGAGCAGGGAGAAGAATGACAAGCCGCTTCCTTCCGCAACAGCTCGTCCAAACACTTTCATGAGGGGCGGTAGCAGTAAAGACTTATTAGACAATCAGTCTCAGGAAGAGCAGCGGAGAGAGATGCTGGAGACGGTGAAACAGCTGACAGGAGGTGTAGAGGTGGAGAGGAACAGCACAGAGGCTGACCGAAACAAAGCAAGGGAGTCGGGTGAGCGACTTTCTAGGGACAGAGGTGGATAAAGCTGTGGACCTTAGACTTGCAAGGAATAACAAAGGAATATATGCTCAAGGGCAGTTGAGAATCAGGACATGCATGCCAGCATCTTGAGAGATAGAGGGCAGCTATGTTGTTTCGTAGTATCACTCTCATTCCCTAGGCATGTCTTTGTTCATCGGTTTGAAAATTCTCCTCTTTCTTTACTAAGAGTTACTGTGATACGGTCCTCTTGCTATATATTAAGCAATCTGTGTTTCTTAGAATTTTCTTTAACGCTTCACTGTACATTACCGTTAGGACTGTGAATGCTATGTAAAGTCCTTCATGTGTAAAAATTCCAACATTATTGAACTGCAAGACAAAAAAGACAACAGGGTTTTTTTGTTGCCTTCTATTGTAACCTGTAGGTTTTGTAAGTATTTAACATGTATATGCCATAAGACATGCTCTGGTAATTCTGTAAAATTATTTCATATATTTCACCTGTGTTTCAGTTTCCTCAGCTATTAAATGGGGACAAGTGTCCATCTACCTTAACCCTGTAAGGTTGTAGTGAAAATGAAATGAGAAATTAATATATGTAAATACTTAGAGCATTATGTGTTAAATACTGAGTTTTCAAAAGATGTTAAATGTCATGATGATAACAGGTATATAAAATAGTTTAAAGATAATTTTTACCATCTTGTAAATCTTAATCATGTAGTAATATTGGCTGCTTATATAGATTTAAAATTTGACTATTTAAATTGTTCCCTCTTAGTCTCTAAATGGATTTTAGAGGCAAATTGCAGTATTTTATTCTTCCAATTTAGTATAGACTTCCAATCATGTAACTTTAGAAACTTTCTTACCTGTACTAGGTACTTTCAGAACATAACAGAGTAAGACATAAAACTATGTGTAGTGAATAATTTAGCATAGCTGATCCACGTATGTTAAAGTCTGGATAATTCATTCATGTATTAGTGTTAGACACTGGATTATTGTCCCTAGTAATACCACAAAACATGAACTAAAAAAAAGTTCTGTGAGAATACTTAAGGCAATTATCTAGAACCAGTGCAGGGGAAGACAAGAGAAGACTTCTCCTCTGAAGCACCTGCAGGGACGAAGCAAGTTTGCGGTGAGGGACGGGAGTGGAGCAGAGGGAAAGAGTGTTCCTGACAGTAGGAGTACGCTGAGCCAATTCGTAGCAGGAGGAGCCATGGCAGGTGTGAGGAAGTTTGCTATGCTAAATTATTCACTACACAGCAGTTTGGCTCATGCTTTGGTAAGCAGGGCCCAGCCTGCGCACAGTGTGAAGTAATGAGGGAGAGCCTAAATACAGGGAGGAAGAGAAAAGCTCTAGCTGTACAGTTTCATTACATGTCTTAATTTTATACTTTTACAGATTATAAAATTGGCATTCTATTCTAAAATAAAGAACTCCTGCATTGTTTTTAATTGTCTTCATTTGTCAAATTACATCTATTAAAAGCTTCTACTGAAAAAAAAAACTGTAACAACACATAAATATTGTCAACCATGATCTCACCGTATTAATGATAGTTATTGTTATTTTAATTTTCTCCCTTTTTGATCTTATTCATAGGGAAATCAGAGATTTCAGCAGTGTCAGCCCCTGAGAAGCCTGCATTATCAGAAGAAGAAATGGAGAGGAAGTCTAGACCTATCATTGATGAATTTCTGCACATTAATGATTTTAAGGTAAATGAAATTTTAAAAAAGAAAGCAACAACAAAAGGTATTCAAAACGTATGATGAATGTTTAAATTTTTTTAAAAAATTTTTACAAGAGCTAGGCTATGGTGGCATATGCCTGTAATCCCAGCCCTGAGGAGGCTGAGGCAGGAAGATTGCTGCGAGTTCAAGGCCAGCCTGGGCTACATACTGAAATCAGGACCAACCTGAACTACACAGAGAGACCTTGTCTCAAAAATCAAAACAAAACAAAGGTTTTTTACAGTAAAAGACACATTGCTACTAATGCTTCTTAGAATACCCCCACACCTTGGTTAAAACATACTTACCCATCTTCCTTGCCGCTTTCTGAAGTAGTTCTGAAAGTCCTTTTTCATGTCTTTATAAGATGTGGTCAAAAGTACAGTGAATGTTGTTGCCATTTGGCCAGAAGGCAGGCTTATAAAAACAATGTGGTGTGTCCTTATTCACTAGATCTGGTACCATGTGATTTCCATCCAGTTCTTCCCCAAAGTCAAAATAACCATTAAAGTTAAACGTTTTAAATGGACTAGGCCATCAGGATACAGTTGCAGCAGTGCAACTAAACACATCATGTAAGAGAACTTCCAGGAATGCTCCAGAAAGGGGCAGGCAGCCAGACACTGTGGCACACAGCTGTAATCCCAGCATCCTGCAGGGCCTTCCCACTCACGCCAGGCTACATAGTAAGTTCAAGGCCAGCCTGAGCTACATAGTGGGACCCTGCCTTAACCAAAGGCAGGAGGGAAAGAAAGAGGCAGAGATGACTTGTTTGAAGTGAGGGAAGTGTTAGGGGTGGGGTGTTGATTGCAATGTGTCTTATACAATAATACTTTTTATTTTTTATATAATAAATATTTTTCTATCATACCTCATATTCAGAAAGGCCTGCGACAGAAAGATAGAGTAATTTGGTTCTGGTCTAATCAACCATCGCTGTAGATTGAACCCAGGGCCATCACACTGAACAACACTTACAGCCCTTTCCTGTATTTATACTTTTGACATAGGGTCCTGCTAAGTTACTAGGTACCTGGGCTGGGCTCATACTTTCCATCTTCCACCTAAGCCTCCCAGAGTGCTGGGTATACAGGCATACACCACTACACCTGGCCAACCCATTACTGTTATGAGGCATTCCTGTTACACTGATGCCTGTCCTGGTCTTTACAGTCACTGTGTCATCATTCTCATGTTAACTTTAATGTATTGCTGGCATTTCTTTCACCTTTTTTCATAAATGGAAAACTGAGGTACCAATGGTCAGGGTCATACAGCCTAGGAGAAAAATGTCAAGACATAGCTTCGAATTTTCCCCCCTTTCCCTCTCATCTTCTTCCCCTTCATTTTAAGGTGGTAAGACAGGCATGCCACCTAAAACCATGAGCCTTGCAGTCTCATGACAGAGACAAGCCCGAAACCGATATCTTCACAGTTACTTAAATTGTAAGGTCTTAGGAGAGGTCATATGTTGGAATCTAGTTTAGTGATCTGAGGACTGGAATGGCTTACCTGTTAAGCCTCGCTCTTAAAATAGTTGTCAGATATATTAGCTACTTATGCTTTAGCATTATCAAAAATTTTTCCAAAATTACTTGTAGTCTTCACAACTTAGTCATTTTCTGCTTTCTATACACAGAAATTACCTTGGGTATCTATGAAATTTTCTAAAATCCAGAACTAGGATGAAGTGTCTGGTGCCACGTAAGGTAGAGAGGCGTGCTTTGCAGAAACCCTGGGAAACATGCAAAATAAGTGAATACCAACTGAAAAGAGCCAAGGAATATCCCTGATCGACAGCTTCTCCCTGGCTAGCTTCCTGGAAAATGAGAAGTATTCTTACAAACTGCCAGCCCAGCTTTTCTTTCTTGTGTGTAGATAGGGAAATGCAAAAAAACTAACAAGAAAATTGAAGAGCTATGAAAGATGAGAAGCAGAGACAATAAGGAGAAAATCAATAGGGGTTGGCTTCTGACATCATTTGAAGGATATACAAAGTCAGTGAGGAAAACTATGATGACTGAAGGTCTAGAGAGAAAAGGGCCTTATTAATACACTTAGGTGTAATAGGAATACTCACTGGAGAAACATGAGCTCTCGGATAGGCCTGCCTCATGGTTGTAATAAACGGGATAATTTTAGACACTTGGGGGGGGATTTATTCTATGCTAGGTGTTGGTCTACATATTTTATATGTGTTCATGTAACCTTCTAAAGACCTTCCTTAACCAGGTGTGGTGGTGCACACCTGTAAACCCAGCACTCAGGAGGCTGAGGCAGAAGGATCATTGCTAATTCAAGGCCAGCCTGGGCTACACAGCAAGACTCTGTCTCAAAAATAACAAAACAAAACAAAACAAAACAAAAAAAGACCCCTCTTAAAACTGTTATTATTGTAATACTTGTTTTTACAGATAAGAAAACTGAGATGCAGGCTTTTAGATTCAGAGCACACTGCCTTATTTTATCTGCTTTAGAGTATTAGTGTGTTGGGCTAAAAACTTAAAGAGTTCATCCTAAGGAAGAGATGTTTTCCTAACATTTTCTAGTAAGAGTTGTTATTAACAGTGATATAAATAATATATATTGATTAATTTGTGTCTGGCTAAAAAATGAATGCAAGTATATTCAATCTTTAGTGCATAACCAGATTAAATGTCCCCTAGCAGAAATTGATTCCCTGTGTCTGTATAGAGGATTATCCACCCATATCCCAACAGTTCATTCACAGCTTTGCCTGCTACCTGATTTTTCTCATGGTTTGAGGTCCTACTCAGAATGACCTTTCCTGTAGTGTTCTCCGACTACCCTACTGCCTAGTTTCCCTTCTCTTTACTGAAACATTATTTTTCTTTTTGTAGCTGTTGATTGTTTATTTATTGCCTATCCTTAGGGTCAGTCTTACCTGTTCTAACCACTAGAATATATGCACCATTAAGGCAGAAAATATTGTTTATTATATATTCACTGTTGTATATCCTGGCTATAGCCCCTAAAATAGGGCAGGTGCATTTTACATACTCAATAGATATACACCAAAGAGGCTAAAAGCATACGTGGTGAAGACAGACACATGAAGCTTTGAATCCTGACTCTGCCTCTTAATACTATGTGACTTTGGATTATAATGATCTCTTAGCTTTAACTTCTTGTCATACAGTTACTTTAGGAAATATATAAATATCGACATTCCCAGACAGAATAACCTCAGCCATTGGATCATGACATTGGCTTTCTATTTCTTATACCATTTTCAGTTTTTTAAATGATGATAAAATAAGTATATATGGTTTAAAAAACATATTTTGAGTCACCCTTTGAGTGCTTTTTCATAAAATTGCTAACCTAAACACGTTAGCCATATAAAAATATACTATTTTCTCTCCCTCTCCCTTCCCTCCTTTCCCCTTTCTTTCTCCCTCCCCTCCCCTCCCCTCCGCTCCTTCTTTCCTTTCTTCCTTCTAAAACGAGCACCAGGCATGGTGGCAAACACCTATAATCTCAGCACTGTGGGAGGCTAAGGCAGGAAGATTGCAGATTTCAGCTCAGGTGAAGCAACCTAGTGACTTAGGAAGACCCTGTCTCAAAATAAGAGATAAAATCTTTTAGGAAAAACCTAAGTATAAATAATTCAAGACCAAAAAAAAAAAAAGATAGTAGGAAACAGGGAGATGGATCTTTTGAAAATAGAAAAGGAATTAGAAGTGGAAGGGTGGGGGGCTGAAAAGATTAAGATGTGGTGAGTGCATACAGCAGCTCCCCAAGAGGAATGTGTTCGGTGTGTATCCCAGATGTATGCTAATCATAAATTTAATTTACAATGAAAAAATTTTAAAAGGACTAGGACATAAAGTAGCTCAGTGCAGAGCCCCTCGGGTGAGTCCCCAGTAAACCACTCACCCAAAAAAGAGAGCACATGTATGCCTCACTGCATTGCCCAGGATAACCTTAAACCTTGTGGTGCAGGTGATCCTCCTCAGCTTCCAAGGAGATGGGTCTCCAAGCACACAATTCTATACTTTGTTTTTTTGTTGTTTTGTTTAGTTTTTTCCTAATGTGACTAATATTGCCTATATCAGCCAACATTTTGCTGAGCATTTTGATGTTTAAAAAGCAAAACCCAGCGTTGGTTGTGATAGCAAGTGCCATAATCCCAACACTCTGGGAGGCTGAGGAGGAAAGATCTCAAATGTAGCCCCACCCTGGGATACAGTTGTGAATGCTCTGGGTCCAATCTCCAGTGCCACAAAAAGAAAAGTCATAGCCTTAAATTAGAAAAACTATGTTGGTCTTAGATCTTTCTGGAGGCCTTTTATCAAGAGTAAAAGATTTTAAAGTTATCTTTTGTTGCAGTGGTGATGGTACTAGGAATTGAATTCAGGGCCTTTAAACTGAGCTACATCCCCAGTCCTTTTTACTTTTTATTTTGAGAAAGTGTCTTGCTCAGTTGCCTAAGCTGGTCTCAAAATTATGGTACTCCTGTCTCTGCCTCCCAGAATGTCATCAAGTTAGGATTGTTGCAATGTGCTACCACACCTGGCTTAAAGCTGCCTTACATACCAGATTTTGGAGCAAGCCTTTATCTGTAATTTTAACAGGAAGCCATGCAGTGCGTGGAGGAGCTGAATGCCCAAGGCCTGCTGCATGTGTTCGTGCGAGTGGGAGTGGAGTCCACTCTAGAGAGGAGCCAGATCACCAGGGATCACATGGGTCAATTACTGTACCAGCTGGTGCAGTCAGAACAACTCAGCAAACGGGACTTTTTTAAAGGGTGAGTATCCGCCTCAAAAGTGGCACTGGTTAAGAGACTCTTCAGGTGATACTTTTTCCAAAAATGAAAATGAGTCACGTCTAACATGGTGGTGTGATGTAATATGTTGATACTATGTTACTTGATAGGAATCTCTGAGATCTTCACCAGCTCTTTTACTTAAAGACTTGCATGTGGTTTTGTTTCGTTTTGTTTTTTTTTTTTTGAGATGGTTTCACTAAGTTGCCCAGGTAAGTCTCAAACTCACCATCCTCCTGCTTCAGCCTTCCTTGCTGCTGAGATCGCAGGCAGGGACCACCATGCCTAGTTCATGTTCATTAAGGATAAAAGCCTTTCTTCGTGAGAAAAATTCTGGAAAATGGGCTTAAAACTTTGTTCTTTCAATCAACTATGGTTATTTTGGCAAGGAATTGCTTCTCTGTTTGCTCTAAGCCAGCAGCAGGATCGGAACTTCATTTCTTCAGTGATTTAGTCTATTCTAGGTTGGCTTCATTATGATTTTTATAAGCAACTGGTTGGTGAGGTTTAGCTCAATAGAGTTATATCACCATTTGATCAGGTTCTGGTTTTTCTGTTTTTAACTGTTTTCATGATGCTAGGGATTGAACCTAGGACCTTCATGTTGAGCCACATCCCTAGCCCATTTATTATTTTTAATATTGAGACAGAGTCTCACTGAGTTTCCCAGACGGGGCTCAACACTTGAGCTCTTCATGCCACAGCCTCTCAGAGTACTGGGACAACAGGCATGCACCACCCCTTTTTGTTTTAAATTAATTACTGGTTGATTTATTTTTATAGCATGGGGGATTGAGTTCTCAAAGTCTTTGCACTGAATTGCATCTCCAGCCATATTTATTTGTTTTTTTTATTTTTATTTTGAGACAGATCTAAGTTGTGGGTCTGAACTTTTGATCCTCCTGCCTCTGCTTCCCAGAGTACTGGGATTACAGGTGTGCACCACTGTGGCTGGCCTGGTGTATTGATGACACACTCTTAGCACAGGTGTTGTTTGCACTTCCCGCACAGCATCTCACCCTGGCTAAAGTTTCAAGTCAGTCTTGAAGGTGAAAGTTGCATATAGTAAATTTTAAAAAAACTTTCTTTTGATTTCTATTTACCAAATTTTGTGTTAGATAAAAATATAGACACACATCTGTCACTGACAGATGTTCCGTTCTGTAAAGGAACAGGAACTGAAACTTCCTGAGGTCAGGACATCAAACTGGAATTTACTGTCTCATACTCACATAGGCATTGATGGTAGTAAAAATTCTGCCTAGTTAGTTATTAAGAACTCGTTTAATTTTATAAGAATGGTGATGTTGTCCTCATGGTAGTAGAGAATTTATACTTGTCCTTAGGATCACGAAGAAGTTGTCTTTTAGAAGGCTAGATGTCTCTGAATTAAGTGAGTGTGCCTAGATTAAGACCATCTGAGCGGTTAACTTCCTTAAAAACATTGCCAAAAATTGCTGCGGTTATCAGCCCATTCCCTCTCACGACCTTTAGGACTAACATAACTTTATACTGACCTTTAGGACCAGAATGACTTCCCAGTTTTATAAGAGAAATCTGTAATTCACTGCAGTAACCAATACAAACAGTAAGAGCAAGTGATTTCACTTTTTACCTAGATATTATGATATATTCCCCCATAATATTCTGGAAATGAGAACACTAGATGATTGTTTATCAGGTTCTCTCTTACAATACTCATAAGTTCATTTATATCCACAAAGATTCCAGAAGAAATAGTCTATTTCCACTGGCTATAACTGGACTGACAAGGTACTAGCTTAGCTTGTAGGACTTGTGAGACAGTTGCATTTTCTTGCGTGTGGTTTCCTGAAGAAAAACTGTCCTGTCCAGATACAGTGACTATAGTCTCATTGCAGTGGTATTATTGCTGCTGTTTGCATAACCAGCACAGCTACTATTACTAAACAGTAAAAGGGATTAACACTTCTGTGTCTCAGCAGTTACTTCATCACTTTCCGTGCCTGCTTTCTTCTGTGAAGGAGGAGCTCCAAGCCTACCTTTTGATAATTAGTTAGCCCTAACCAAGACTTATAAAATGTGTACTATTCCTTCCTTAGTGGAGAGATCTTGACAGTATGGTGCTCCCCTTTTTGTAAGATGGAAGCAAATGGGTAGCCCCATGTCATTATCCCCCAAGAACCTTCTTATAAGTACATCAGAATTTCCCAACCCCTTTAAAGCTTTTATTTATTGGTTTATTTTATATAAGTTCCACTGCCCAGAGAGGGCATGATTGGAACCTCAACACTCCCAATGTCCAAAGATCTCTGCCTTTCCATGATACAATGGAAGAGCATTAAACATCAACCTCCGTAGATGCTGCTACTGCTGAGATGCCAACTTTCACACAGTTAGGAAAGCAGTTTATACCTAGCTCCCTGCGCAAGCAATGACTCTGAGAAGTGTGGAAAGCAGAGGCCTCCCACTGTGTGATGCCTGGTAAGCCCGCTAGTGATCCCGCATCTCTCTCTCCTGTACCCTTCAGAACATACAGGCTGCAGTGTAGTAAGGTAAGCAGAAGTTAAAAATTGCCTTATAAATAAAGTCTAGGTTCTTGGAATTCTCTGAGATGCTATAAACTGTGAGAAGAAATAGTTGTTGTGTATAAAACCTTCACAAAAACATTAAGCCATCTTTTGGAATTATCAGAACTTGACTCTAGATACTTTATGACACAAATTAAGTAGGCAGGTGCATTAGTATAGATGTAGATATATTTCAGACAGCACTGATAGTCATTTTATCCTGACTTTAGAGAACTTTTTAAAAACTGTCTTGTAAAAGTACTTTAGCGAAATTTATTATACGCCATAGAATCAAAATGACCTTAAAAGTGTAATCAATAAATAACCAAATGTAGACAGTACCCACCAAATATGTATTCTGTAGGGAGCATATTACATTAATATATATTTTGGGGAGGTGTTTTTTGGAGAGGAAATTCTTGTCTTTTCCTTGATTACTTTTCTGGAACTTTTATTATTTCTCTGCCAGTTCTACCTTGGGAAAAGACCTTACATAGATACGCATACTAAGTGTCAAATGCAGAACTGCAGGGGGCACTAGTTAACACTGAAGACCTTGGGTAAGAGTTTAGTATAAGTTGTCTTTTTGTCATAATCCTACGGTGATGATGCCAAAGTATAAGAAGGTTGTCTTTTAATCTTTTTTTTTTTTACCTGTAGTTATGTAGTCTTATATGTTATAGTATTTGACCAGGCTCATACTTAAATGTCTTCATCTATAGCAAGATTCTTATTTTTATTAAGTTACTATAATACAAGTTATGGAAGATGCTGCAGACAACTTCATTTTTAAAATTTATATTAAATTATCAAATCTAATATCATCACCTCACTTTTTTTAGTTTAAGACATTTGAAATTTATTAGTAAAAAAAAGAAACAATTAGTGATATTGAAATAAATAAGACATTGTTATTAACTATAATCTTTTTGTTATGGTCTTCTTTTTTAAGACTGAATAGTATTATTGTGTGTGTGTGTGTGTGTGTGTGTGTGTGTGTGTGTGTATCCATTCATCTGTTGATGTATACTTGATTTTGTATCCTATTGTGAATAATTCTTTAATAAATAGGATTATTCCTTTAACACTGATTTCATTTCTTTTGGACATATACTCAGAAGTGAGATTTCTAGATCATATTGTAGTTTTAGTGTTTGTTTGTTTGTTTTTGAGACAGGGTCTCACTACATAGTTCAGGCTGGCAACCCTCCTGCCTCTGCCTACCCAGTGCTAGAATTATAAGCATGCACCACCATACCTGGCATTATCATTTTAGCATTATGAGGAAGCTCCATACTATTTTCTCTAGTGGGTATATTAATTTACATTTCCCCCAACAATTATATGAGTTCCCTTTCCTTTATATCCTTACCAGCCTTTATCATTCATCTTTTTAAAATATATTAGTGCTTATTGCTTTTATAAAGAGTACTGTATCAGTGTGTACTCAGCAGATATAAAACAACATATACAAATATAAGAATTTACGGGCTAGGGTTATAGCTCAGTGCCACAGCACCTGCCTGGCAAGCACAAGGTTCTGAGTTCGATTGCCATTACCAAAAGAAAAAAATTGACAAGATTGGCTTGCAGTGGCCACTCACAGAGGCAGATATGGAAAGTGTAGAGGGTCTTTCTGCACAGTGGAGACCGAAGGATCCAGTCAGAGGTCTGGAGCTCATTGCAGTGTTCCATGCACGTCTGTAGCAGGAAGCCAATGGGTCTTTGATGGACAGCTGAAGAATCTGTGCCAAAAACCAGAAGATGACATCCAAGGTGAAGGTAAACTGGAGCTCCTGCAAAGTAACAGAAGCAGATCCACAGATCCACCCTTCATTTCCCCTTACTGCCCTTAGGTGGGTCTTTCCACACTAGCATGCAGAATTCTTGAGCCAATTTAATTGAGATTCTCTTACACCAATTGACGCAACCATCACAATCCACCTCTTAGTAATTTGACAACCACACGTATTTCTTTAAATTAGTCTCCAGATACAAAGAGAAGCCCGTAATTACACCTAAAATGCTGGCTATGGTGGCGCATGCCTGTAATCCCAGCACTCCAGAGGCTGAAGCAGGAGGATTACCATGCATTCCAGGCCAGCCATAAGCAAGCTACATAAGCAAGCTCAAAGCCATCCTGAACTAAATAGGGAGACCCTGTCTCAAAAAAACTAATAATAACAATATTAATAATAATAATAATTACACCTAATGTGTTGTAAGTATCCTGCATATGAACAGAAATACACTAATTCCCTCCCCAGAATAGAAGGCAAGTTTTCTCTGGTTGATGCTTACTCTTAATATTTCACAATTTGAACATTATAATGTAAGTTTAACAATATGTGAGAACCAGTATTCAGTCTATCAACATTACATTACATTGGAATCATATTAGGAGAAAACTATTACAATTATAATCCTCATTTTTTAGCTGACTCCAGGGTTGTTGCTGGGATTTAGTACTACCTTCTGCGACCCACTCTGTGTTCCCTCAGCTTCAGCAAGTACCTCAGCAGGTCTTGGTTCCTGCTCTGGTGGAGCAAACCATGCCTTTATTCCTTAAGGTTCTGGACCATTTGTCATTCTTCCTGGATTAGGTCGTTGGTTTTTGTTTGTTTGTTTGTTTTTTTCTGAGAAAAAGTTTTTTTTGTTTTTTTTTTTAATAAAAGTACAAAGACATATTAACAAACAGACACCAATTAGCATAAAAAATAGTACAATCACAACTGATCTATAGACAAGGTGACACGGTCTCAAGAGTGGTTACTGCTTTATCCATTGATGTCTTCGAAGTGTAAATATATGAACCCATATACAGACATGCAAAATTGGTCAGACCATTAATCCTCTCAACAACATAAAAACACAAAAATGGATTAGGTTGTTGTAATTCCCCACTGACTTTAGTAACAAGGTAATTCTAGCAGGCACCCTAAGGAATCACCTGTACTCCGAGTATATTCTTCCTTTCCTCCATTGTGCAGTAATAATCCAGTTTCCCCTTGATAGTCTGGATCAGTCACCCCTGACAACACTGCAACTCCCTTTTTAGCTTGTTTTCTCAGAAGCATGAGGAGGCAATTCAATGATATCATTGTGTGCTTTCTGGTACAAGCCTTACCCCCTCTGGGACTAAGACTTCCAACTAGAACATAAGGTCATAGAAACAGAAAGCAAAAACATTGCTAGTGGATCCCAGGGGGTGATGGTGAGTGGTACATTCCCACTTTCACCCCTTGATTCCTGGACCTGTGAATCCTGGCTTTGGGAGATACAGTACCATATAGTGAACACTAATGGCAAAGCATGTACAGCCTTTTGAAGAACCTTGCTCCAGCCCTGCAAGCTGCCACCACTATAACTGTGTCTTCAAAAGACCAGTCCACCTTTTATCAATCTAGCCACTTCTGGATGGTGAGGAACCTGGTAAGATCAGTGATTCCATGAGCATCAGCCCATTGCTTCACTTCTTTAGCCGTAAAATATGTTACTTGATCACAGGCAACGCTATATGGAATTCCATGATGGCGGATAAGGCTTCTGTGAGTCCACTGATGGTAGTTTTGGCAGAAGCATTATGTATAGGGAAAGCAAATCCATATGCAGAATAACTGTCTGTGCCAGTAAGGACAAAGCACAGACTGATCATCTCGGGGAATGGTGCTCTGTTGGGGACTCAGTGTTGGTCTTTGCTGCTAGCATATTGGGCATTCAGCAGTGGATATAACCACATGAGCCTTGGTGAGTGGGAGGCTGTGTTGCTGAGCCCATGTGTAACCTCCATCCCTGCCAACATGTCCACTCTGTTCGTGAACCCATTGGGCAGTGACGGGTGGCTGAAGAGGGAGGTTGACCATTATCTACAGAACAGGTCATCTTATCCACTTAATTGTTAAAGTTCTCTCTTGTTGAAGTCACATTTTGGTGAGAGTGTACATGGGAAACAAGTATTTTTACATCCTTTGCCCATGTGGAGAGGTCTACGCACATACCTCTTCCCCCAGTACCTTTGTCATCAATTTTCTAGTTATGTTCTTCCAAGTTCCTGACCATAGGCCAAACCACTGGTTAGAGCCCATGAATCAGTATACAGTCACACATTTGGTCACTACCTGGTACATGGCCTGAAGTTGTACCTGCTGTGAAGATTTCCCTTCACTGTCCTTCAGGGATGTCCTGGAAAGGGGCCGTAATGCAGCAGCTGTCCACTGTGGGTGGTGCCCGCATAACATGCAGAACCCATCTTTAAACAAGGCCCTAGCTTCCTTTCCTCAGACAGCTGATAAAATGGTACACCCCATGAAGCTATAGGTGCATAGTGGGAAGCAGAAGGCAACAGGGGAGGAATAGGAGCCCTGGGCATCTGGGTAACTTCTTCATGTAATTTACTTGTACCCTCTGGATCTACTCTGGCCCAATCACGTATATACCATGTCCATTTAATGATGGTCTATTGCTGTGCATGTCCAACCTTGTGACTTGGTGGATCAGGTAGTACCCAGGTCATGATAGGCAACTCAGTTCACATGGTGACCTTGTGTCCCTTGGTCAAGCATTGAGTTTCCACTAAGGCCCAATAGAAGACCAAGAGCTACATTTCAAAAGAAGAGTAGTTGTCTGCAGATCATGGCAGAGACTTGCTCCAAAATCCTAAAAAGCCTCTGCTGTGGTTTACCTATGGAGGCCTGCTAGAGACTCTCAAACAGCATCTATACCTGCCACTGACACTTCAAGTACCATTGACCTGCTGGATCATATGGTCCCGATGACAGAGTAACCTGCACAGCAGCCTGGGCCTATTGCAGAGCCTTTTCTTGTTGTGGGGCCCACTCAAAACTAGCAGTTTTGGAGTCACGCAGTGAATGGGCTGGACTGAAACACCTAAGTGAGGAATGTATTGCCTCTGGAATTCAAATGCCCAGTAGGCATTGTGCCTCTTTTGTTGTAGGGACAGCCAGATGCAACAACTTACCTTTTACCTTAGAAGGGGTATGTCTGCATGCCCCATGCCACTGCAGTGGATGGACCTTGAATTTTACTTGGATTTCTTTCCCATCTCCGAGTCTCAGATGCCTTACTAGCAAATTCAGAGTGGTTGCTACCTCCTGCTCACTTGGCCCAATCATCATAACGTCATCAGTGTAATGGACTAGTGTGATACCTTGTGGGAGAGAGGCGCTCAAAATCCCTGCAAACTACATGGTGGCACGGGACTGGAAAGTTAATATAACCCTGAGGTAGGACAGTGAAGACATATTGCTGGCCTTGCTAGCTGAAAGCAGATTCTTTTTGATGGTCCTTATGGGTAAGTATGGAGAAGAAGGCATTTGCCAAATCAGTAGCTGCATAGCAAGTAGATGCAGTTAATCTGTTCAAGCAAGGAGACCACGTGTGGTATGGAGCTGCAACTGGAATCACCCCTTGATTCAGCTTGTGGTAATCTACTATCATTCGCCAAGACCCATCCATCTTCTGTGTGGGCCAAATGGGAGAGTTAAATGGAGATATAGTGGGAACCACCACCTCTGCGTCCTTCAAGCCCTTTAATGGTGGCACTAATCTCTGCAAACCCTCCAGGAATGCGATGCTGCTTTTGTTTTACTCCTCTGCCAGGCAGAGGCAACTCTTACGGCTTCCATTTGGCTTTTGCCATCGTAATAGCCCCATACTACAGGTTAGGGAACAAATGTAAGGATTCTGCCAAGTACTAAGTATATTTGTCCCAACTATGCATTCTGGAACAGGGGAAATGACTACAGGATGGATTCAAGGGCTTACTGGACCCACTGTGAATCGGACCTTCTCTAAAACTCCACTGATCACCTGACCTCCATATGTCCCTACTCTAAGAGCCTTTTTGGATCTGCTAGAATCAGTGTTAGTTCAAAACCAGTATCTAGTAGTTCAGAAGTGTCTGATATTTCCCTTCCCCCACCATACAGTTACTGGGGTAAAAGGCCACCTTGGAAGGATAGGAGGGTTGACTATAAATTTTTGGTGCATCAGGATCCTTCCCTAAAGTGACCTGGACTCTCCTTCATTCAAGAGGTTCCGGGCCTATAAATCTGGCAACTGGCTGAGGGGCCGTGATTCCCTATTACTACAGTTTGAAATAGGTTTCTATCAATTTACTTTTAAATTTTTTCAAATGTATCAATCTAGCTAAAAATTTGTAGGCTTCCCATGGGTTTCCCTTGAGGAGCACCATGGCTGATCAGCCAATGCTATAAGTCTACATGTACTAGACCATACTGGTCACTGTTCTGTTTCTGCTGTCCATTATGGTAAGCATATGCATGCTGCCTTTGGCAACTAAATCCTGCCACTTGACCACTATCACTTTGGGGTCCAGGCAAGCCTATTGCCCTTAAATTTCCCAGTTGTAAAATCTGGCATACATGAGAAGAACAATGACAGGGCTCTTCAAGGATGCTGGTGCTCCCTCTCACAAATCTTTTTCTCAAAAGTGTTAGTTAAGGGTACACTTTCTGGGTCCTCCCAGTATGGAGGATTGGGTTTAACATGACAGACCCACCCCAGCATTCCCATTTCCCTAAACCTCTGAATCCACTCATCACCAGTAAACGGTAGAATACCAGGCATCTCTAACTCATTCACAGTGGGCCATGTTTTGATCCATACTTCTGCCAACCAACCAAATAAACTATTGATACCTTTGTTTACTCCATGAGCTGCAACGTTGAACTCGGAGTCCCTACCTAACAGGCCCGTATCAGCAAACTCAGCCTGATCCACGTGTGTATTTTTGCCACCATTATCCCACTGTAAAATCCATTCCCACACTTACCCTTATCAGGCCTCTGCTCATAGAATTAGAAAGAAAACTTCTTGTGATATGTAAAGAATTTAGTGACTTCTCTCAAGAAGTTCTTCGGGAGAATAGCAGACCTCTTCATGGGTCACACTATGTACCTCACCCTTAGGAGCCTTCTGCAATTTGAGCCTGGTTTTTGTGTATTGAAAAAACTATTTCACAATTTTTTATGCTTTGATTGTTTTTGCAGTTGGAATCTAACATAGGACCTCAGTCTCAGCAGAATTACAACTTAAAATCTGAATATTTGAATGCCCCCAGCCTTGCTCTTTTTGCTTTGGATTGCTTTGGGTATTCTGCGTCTTTTGTGTTTCCATATGTGGTTTAGGATTGTTCTCTAGTTCTGTGAAAAGTATCACAGAAATTTTGATGAAGACTACATTGAATCTATAGGTGTTTTTGATAATATGGCCATTTTAACAATATTAATTCTGCCAATCCATGAACGTGCCTAGTGAAGTGTTTCTATCCTCTAGTGCAGTGATGGCAAACCTTTTAGAGACCAAATATCCAAACTGCAACCCCAAATCCATCTTTTTAATCACAAAGTGCCAACACTGCAACTTAACCTGAATACTGGGGTGTTAGCTTAGAAGAAACAACTGTTATCCACTGCTTGGCTGCTGGGGCAGCTCGGCTCACCTACTGACAGAGGGCTTTGCGCGCCCACTGCAGCACTGTGCCTTAGGGTCACCACCACTCTTCTAGTGTCTTCTTCAATTTCTTCCTTCAGTGTGGTGTAACTTTCATTGTAAGTCGTCTTAGTTACATTGATTCCTAGGTTTGTATATTTGTTTAGATACCAAGAATGGAATTGCTTTCCTGATCTCTTTCTCAGCTAATTCATTATTATTAGTACATATATAGCAAACCTATTGACTTGTAATGTTGGGGTGGCATGCTGAGGCTTGAACCCAGAGAGAACTGAGCTATACTCCAGCTTTCTTTTTTCTTTTCTTTTTTTTTTTTTTTTTTTTTTTTTTTTTTTTTTTTTTTTTTTTTTTTTTTTTGCTAAGTTGCCTAGGCTAGCCTCAAATCCTCTTGCTTCTACCTCCACAATATGTAGGATAAGTCATTTGCCTTACATATTTTAGATATTAATCTCTTACCAAGTAGATGTATGATTTGCAAATATTTTCTCCCATTCTGTGATTTGTCTGTACTTTGCTGTTTCCTTTGCTGTGTAGCTTTTCAGTTTGATACAATCCCATTTGTCTGTTTTTGCTTTTGTTGCCTGTGTATCATATCCAATAAATTACTGCAAAAAGCAATGTTGTGGTACATTTCTCTGTTTCTTCCTAGTAGCAGGAAGTTTCAGATTTTCTGTTTACTTCTTTAGTGTATTTTTAGTTGATTTTTTGAGATGCTATAAAGTAAAAGACCCAATTTCATTATTCTGCATGTGAATCATTCATTTTCCTAACACATTACTGAAGAGACTGTCTTTCCCCATTGTATGTTCTTGACTCCTTTGTTGAAAGTTAATTGACCATAAATGCATGATTTATTTCTGGCATTTCTATTTTGTTCCATTGGTTGATAGGTCTGTTTCTATGCCAATTCCATGCTGTTTTGATTATAATTTCTTTATAACATATTTGAAATCAAGGAGTGTTAATCCTCTCACTTTGTTCTTTTGGCCAAGTTTGTTTTGGCATTTTGGAGTTTTTTGTGGTTCTGTAAAAATTTAAGGATTGGTTTTTCTATTTTCATGAAAAATAACACTGGAATTTTGATAGAGATTACATTGACTCTTTAGATCACTCCAAACAGTATGAGTATTTTAACAATTTTAATTTTTCTAGTCTGTAAAGTCAAGGTATATTTTCACTTACTTTTTTTCTTCAATTCTTTTTATAAATGTTATAAAGTTTTCAGTACATAAATCAATCTTTTGACTCCTTGGTTAAATTAACTTTTTTTTTTTTTTTTTTTTTTAATACCAGGAATGGAACTCAGGACTTGCGCTTGCCAGGCAGGTGCTGTGCTGCTGAGTTATATCCCTGACCCATCTAAATATTTTGTTGTTGTTCTGTTGTAAATGAGATCTTTCCTTAATTTCCTTTTTAGATAGTTTGTCATTACTACATAGAAATGCTACTAATTTTGCATGTGCAGTCTAATGGATATGATGATCACTGTGTAACAAAAAGGGAGGTTGTAGTGTATCTCTTTTTTTTTTCTTTTATTATTATTGTTACTAACTTTAGAGGGAAGGGGGTTTAAGACAGGTTCTCACTATATAGTCCGGGCTGGCTTTGAGCTCACTGGATATCCCAGGCTGGCCTTGAACTTGTGGCAATCCTTCTGCCTCAGCCTCCCAATTACTGGAATTACAGTCATACACCACCATGCCTGGCATGTGTATCACTTTTTCATCCATTCAGCCCATACATAGATACATATTGTACAAGACTTGGTTTTAGGCTGTGTGGAGTGCAAAGACAAAGCAGTTATATAAAGCTAATATACACTAGAATTTTCCCTTTAAAATCACAGAAAAGATTTTAGTCTTTTACAGAATTTTTCTGTGGAAACCCTATATAGACCTTTTGTTTGGGTTTGATTTTGTACTGTGGTTTTGATGATGCTGAGGCTTGAACCTAGAGTCGTGCACACTCTAGGCAAGTAGTCCACTGCCAAGCTCCCTTTCCCTGCAACTTGGAGTTATGTATATGTCTCCTGTAGGTAAGTTCACCTCTGTTTTTGTACTTTTTAATAATGCTACATATGGAAAAAATTAACAAAGTCTTCCATTTTTACACTTCTAAATGAATAACTGATGTCCAGTACAAAGGAGATTGCTGGTATTTTGTATTTGACACCCCAGTGCTGTATAATATACTCATTTATTTTACTTCACATGAAGAACTACTTATACATTATAGCACAAAAGGCTGAAACCATTAGCATTTCTTTACAATAGTTATAACATCTAATAATGGTGATAATAGTACTAGTGTTCTCAATCTGTTTTATAGCCATCCAGTTTTCCCATCATAAGGTCCTCTAGGACAAATATTTTTGTTTCTGTGTCTGGTCTCACTTTTGAATGGCTCAGAAGATACAATATTCAACCTTATAGTGTGGACTTTCATTGGTTCCCCAGAACTTCACATGACTGTCTGTTTCATCATTGAAGTCTTTCAGATGTCACCTCAGTACAGTGGTTTTCTAGGCACTGTCTGGTTTCATACATAGTTCATGCTCTTAGGAGTATAGCATTAGCCCTATCTGTAAGTAGCATTTGTCTATGCAATTCTCTTTTTCTCCCGGACATGAGGATAAGCCCTTTGAGCATGATAATTTATCAGTCACTTTACAGATAGAACAGTGTCTGACAAAGTAGGTACCTAATTTGTTGAGTATCTGGTTTTTGGTCCCTTCATTTAATCTTAACTGTCCCACCCACGCCAGCTTGGGGATTAAATCCAGCGCCTTCACACTGAGCAACATCCTCAGCCCTTTTTTATTTTCTGTTTTGAGATAGGATCTTGCTAAACTGCCTGGGCTGGGCTCAGACTCACAGTTTTCCTGCCTCAGGTTCCCAAAGTCCTGGGATTATATTTGCATTGAATTTTTTTTTCTGTTCTTTTACAGTTTTGCAGAAACCTTGGAATTGGCAGATGATATGGCCATTGATATTCCCCATATTTGGTTGTACCTTGCTGAACTGGTGACCCCTATGTTAAAAGAAGGTGGTATCTCCATGAGAGAACTTACTATGTAAGTTATACTTGTTTCTTTGATGTAAATCAAATTTAACTGACACAAAACCACCAGCTGGCTGTCTAGCATAATGCTGTCCTTTTAGTGCCTCTGGGGACTCCCTGATGCAGCCTGTGATTGTAGACTTCTAATCTCATTGTTAAACGGTACTTAGAGCTACACTAGAGAGGTGTAGCAATCCGATACCTATGTCATAGCCCTACAGTCAGTCCGTTTAGGTAGGACCCACTATACATATGGCCAGTGTAACTGGAAGATGATTGTGTCTAGGAACCAAATCTGGCTTTTGTGTCTACTAGTACTGCACTGTTATAAGAAGTTACATTTTCACAATATAACTTGTCAGACAATGACACCTACATAGTACCTGCTCACAGTTACAATGAAAGTATTCCTAGATTTGGCTGTGAGTCAGGAATTGATACCATTGTCAGACTGGTACTTCTGTTCTTCAAAACAGTAGTGTATCTGCAAAAAGTACTTATAGTCAAAACTCTGCCTACCACTATTCCTTCCTCTTCTGAGATTCACAAAGCATATATAGCATATTGAAGATTGTGGGATTTTTATAGTAAAACTGAACAGTTTAGATTTTAACTCAGCATTGCCTCTGTTAGTGTTGGTATAATTGATAATCCATGGGACACAGTTTGAGAAATACTTAAGACTATGAAAAAAATGATCCCTTTGTTTCATCTGTACTTTCAAGCAGAGCTTGCTTTTTTTTGTTGTTAAGACAGGGTCTCAGTGTGGCTGGCCTCAAACTCACAGTGATCCTCCTGCCCCTGCTTCCCCAGTGCTGGGATTACAAGCATGTGCCACCATGCCCCACAGTCAATGCTTACTTTCTTAAAAACATTTCATACCTAAGAACTAAGGTTGATAACTTACTGTTTCCTAAGGTGCTTTTCTCCTTCCTGCTTGAAGCAGAGTTTAACTTTAAAAAAGAAAATTTACTAATTGACACTGATCTTTGTAATGCTTCTATCTGAAGTGTTTAAGGAAAAAGACAAAACCTGGGAATTGTAAAATCCTTTTTCTGTCTCTCAGTGAATCTAAAATCTTGGAACAACTTCTGCTTAAAGGAGTTAGAGCATATCCTGGAGCTTTGGCTTACCCACTATTATTTCTGTTGCACACTGTTTGGCACATGTTGTCTACCTACTGCTGTGGAACAGAGACTTTGGTCAGAGGTATTTAATCACTGCTCCTGTCTTTCACAGAGAATTTAGCAAACCTTTACTTCCTGTTGGAAGAGCTGGGGTCTTGCTTTCTGAAATACTGCACCTTCTATGCAGACAAATGGTGAGTGTTTTACTGAGTATCGCTCTCAATAGCATGTTAGGAAAGACAGTGATTTTGATCTTGGATATTCCGTGAATAGCTTTGGGCTCAGTGTGCAGGTAACTCTATTTACTGTTAGCTTTTGAAAACAGAATGAAGTTGCTGCTTCAACCTTGCTTCTTCCAAAGGTATATTTGTCTTAACAGTATACTAATATTTTGGGAAAGGTTTGTCTGATCTCACTACATTAGGTATATTTCTAAAGACTCTCACTGTATTTTTTGTAATTGTAAGTTTTTGTCTTTTCTTGAAACAAAATGGCTATATCATTAATACTTAATAGATTTAGTGAAAACTACTTTCAGTATAAGACAGCATTCATAAAATGATTGGGGTTTTTTGTTGTTTTTTTTTGCAGTATTGGGGATTGAACTCAGGACCTTGCACTTGCCAGGCAGGTGCTTATTCCACTGAGCTATAGCCCCAACCCCAAAATAATTAATTTTGTTTCTTTTGGCTCATAGGATATTAGTCTGATTAGAAGTAGGTGGTAAAAATGACTCTACTAGACAGTGAATTATTTAAGTTAAATTCATTTTAATTAACTAAATATTTACTGCATATTATTCTCTGCAAAGCTCTATGCTAGACTCTCAGTCTAAAAAATAAGGCTTCAAAGAGAGGGAAAAAGACAAATCTACACCAGTCATTTCAAAAGCACATAGAAATGCTTTATTTAGAGTTCTAAGAGGTTGAAGAAGTGTTGTGGCATTGCAGAGGGAATTAAATATCTAGGAAGGGAGAGACATCAAAGAAAATTCTGCAATGACTTCCAACATACTCACACCTAAGCATAAGGTATGAGGATGATAGTTTTACAAGCACTTATTTTTAAAGAAGCATTTCGCTTCTCTCTATAACCTCCAGAAGTCCTTCTTATCCCACTTATGTAATAGTTATTCATAGGTTGATTCACTAAGTACCCTGGTTCTATTGATTGTCTGTTAATATTCTTTGCTTACTGACACTAAAATTTTTACTGAACTCTAACTTTTGTGTCTAAAATCCTTTCTTTCCTGCTACTTGAATTTAGTCCTTGATAAAAACTTTTATTTTTAGAAAGATAAATTCACATTTCTCAATAAAATCCAATTTTCCTAGAGCACAGTCTCTCACCCAGCTAACTTGATTTCAAGCCCTGGTTCAACCAGGTTACCAGCTTGGCTTTGGTCAGGTTATTTCACACACAAAAAAAATACATATATCCTCTAAGACAGTTTTGGGGAATTTCTGGCACTTGGGTGACAGCAGGCTGTTATCACTGAACACTAAAAGGTTCCTTGTCACTGCTCTACAATGACAACTGCAGCCTCAGAGCATGGCATTCTCCATTGTCAGTGTAACTTTGTTCAGGCCACACATTTGTATCTCCTTATTTTTCCAGATGACAACAGCTCTTCCTTCTTGTTTCTTGGGCTCAGCCTGTGCTCCTTGCCTTAGAAATACTTCTCATGCCTAATTCAGGAACAGCAACTGCCTTAAGCATTCTGTCTCAGGAAGTATAAGTGTGACCCACCATGCAGAGGGATTCCAGAGAGACTTGTGAATGGCTTTAGTACCATCTACATCCACAAAGAAACCTAGGAAAGGAGGCAGTGTTGAATTTATACACCCTATGTGTTGGACCCCTCCCCTTTTAGTGATTATGTTAATAAAGCCCAAATGCTAGCTTGCAGATTCCTGGATTAATCAGCTGGTAAATAAGTTACTGAACCATAAACAGAGGTACTTCAGCCATTCACTGTTATTGAGACATCTCAGTTTGAAAGTCAAAGAGTCCTAAGAGACTTACATCATATCACTAAAAAAAGATTTTGATTTTTCAGTCTAGGGTTCTTGAGCTCAAGCAAGTTGTGTTTTTTTCCCCCTGTTCTTCTTCCAATGTGAAAGTTAATGAATTGGTCTTACCTCTGTTTTAGAGCCATAAGAAAGTAGGAGCCTTATGGAGGGAGGCTGACCTCAGCTGGAAGGACTTTTTACCAGAAGGGAAAGATGTACATAATTTTCTCTTGGAGCAGGTAAGACAAAGCTCTATCTTCCTGTTTGCTAGTAATTGCTCTGTAATACAGAAGAAATGAAGGTAATTTTATGAGTATTCCAATTAACAAAATTAAATCAAAATGGGAATCTTAGTTAAGATACCACTTTAAATTCATTTTTAATGCCATTCCAACTGTACGGTCATTAAAGGATAGATTAAAAGACTTGGTCAGACTTTTAAAAAGTTACATGTTTTCGTGAAGAACAGTAAAATTGGTAAGCAAGGGTGTCTTGGTTACTCTTTTCTCGTTGCAGAGAAAAAATACCCAACGCCCAAAATGAAGGAAGGAAAGATTTATTTAGCTTACAGTTTGTGGAGGTTTCAGTTCATACTTGGCTGGTTCTGAGGCAGAGTGGCACATAGCAGAGGGCAACAATTCATGGCAGCAGAGCACAGCAAAAACAACCAGCAAAAGAGGAGTGGCAGGCAAGCAGCCTCTTCTCTTCCCTTACATTGTAAACAGGCTACCCCCACCCAGGGGGCGTGAACCTCTCACACAATCTCCATGCCCTCCTCTTCCACAGGGTTAAGATGTATACAAAGTAAGCACCCTGGCTTCCTGCTGAGTCACTCAGCCAAACCTCTAGACTCCCCAAGTTGACACAATGTATCAACCATAACAAAGGGTGACCACAGCTCCAGGGTTTTCAGCTGTGAGTCTGAAAGCACACACAAGTAGCTAGAAGTTACTCCATGGGCTGATGAAAACTAAAATGCTCCCTTACACTGGAGCAAGCTTAGTGCTTAAAGCTCCACAGACAAATAATTGCAAGGAAGTTGATACAGTTGTACATCCAGAACCTTAGCTAGCCTACCTTCTGAATTGGTTAATTAGATCCAGAAATCCACAAGGCAGAAGACCCCAGAGTTGAACATGATGCATTCTGGTCCTAAACAAGGAATTGTAGGGCATCAGGTAGAGACAGTTCCGAAACTCATATTAGACCAAAGTTATTTATAGAAAAAAACAAAACTCTCAAAATGATCCTGCAAACAAAAAGCCTAAAACAAGGAAAACTAAAGCTAAAACAGGCAACAAAATCAGAGTAAGGAGAAAAAAATCACTGCAGTAAAATACAATAAAAAAGAAATTTAAAATTGGCTGTAAGTCTGTATTTTTTTGTTGTTTGTGGTGGTATTTTGTTTTTTTGTGGAGTGTGTGTTTTTGTTTTGAGAGGTGGTTTTGCTGTATAGCTCAGGCTGGGGCCGGGGTTGTAGCTCAACAGCATAAGCACTTGCCTGGTAAGCCTGGGGTCGTGAGTTCGATTGCTAGTACCAAAAAAAGAAGTTTCTGTATAGCTCAGGCTGATTTTAAACTTGACATACTCCTCATCTTCCCAAGTGCTAAGACTGTACGCATACCCCACCATACTTGACTTAAATATATGGAGTCAGGTTCACTGCTGTGTCCTTACAGTCCCAGCTACGTAGCCGACTCAGGCAAGAAGAGTATTAAGACATCTCAGTTTGAAAGTCAAGAGTCCTAAGAGACTTATATCAGTAAAGAAAGGTTTTGATTTTTCAGTCTAGGGCTCTTGATCTCAAGCAGGTTTGTTTTTTTGTTTGTTTGGTGTTTTATGTTTTTTGTTTTGTTTTTTCCTGTTCTTCTTACAGTGTGAAAGATTGCTTAAGCCCAGGGTCTGGAGGCTAGCAAAATGAGATCTGTCTCAAAAACAGTAAAAAAAGCACAGTAAAGCAGCTGCATTGTTCTGGATAAAGATATTATATCAGATTACTGTGGGCTCTAACTGCTGTTTGAGTTACAGTCTAGATACATTTGGGAGTATTCCTCCCATAACAATAAGCTCAGCCTAAAACATAATTTCTGATGCATTGTTGAGCTCACAGAAAGTGAATAGGTTTTCTTCCAAGAGACAGAAAGAATGAGGGAGAAAGGAATAAGCCAGAGGTAAAATCTGAGCTGTGAACAGTAAGCCTATATGAAGGTCTTGTGGTCTGAAGAACATGTTGGCCAGTGGACAGATGCCATTATAAGTGTTGCCAGGGATCATGGAGCAAGCTTAATTGGTTCCAGTTCAGTGTTAACCTGGCTTTCGGAAAAAACAAGCCAAAATGCTCTTTGAAAAAAATATCCTTAACTTAGATCTCACACACAAACACTTCTTTTTTTTAACACATGTATATTATCTAAATATATGAGTTAACACAGGGTTCATTCAACATCTAATGAAACAAGTAACTGAATGAGAGAGATTCATAAATGTTAGATTGGTACCCCAAAGTTTGAGGTAATGGAATTATCTACTTCTCAGAATATAAAATAACCCTAGAGAAGAAGGAGGGAACTTTCAAAAATGGGCACACAACAAGAGACTAATCAAAATAATTATAGACATTGAAAAAAGATAAAAACAATACAAAAAGTTAGGTAGAATTCTAAACTAGGATATTTCAAGGACAGAATGAGAAAGTCTAATGTATGTGTAATTGGAATCCCACAAAGGAAATTAAATAAGTACAAAGAGGCAATATTTGAAAAGACTATTGTAGGCCAGACATGGTGGCACACACCTGTAATACCATCACTTGGAAGGCTGAGGCAGGAGGATTGCCATGAATTTGAGGCCAGCCTGGACTACACAGCAAGACCCTGTCTCCAAAAAGAAAAAAAAATCATTGTAGAGACTTTTCTAGATCTCATAAACATATGTACATATATTTTTAATGAAAGCTCACATATGCTATATACGATAACTTAGTAACATTTTAGTCAAACTTAATATTAAAGTCAAAATAAAGATCTTAAAGAAACTGGAAAGAAGCAGCACATTACATATAAAAATAGAATTGCCAGGTATGGTATCACATGCCTGTAATCCCAGTACTTGGGAGGCTGAGGCAGGAGGATCACCATGAGTTCCAGGCCAGCCTGTACTATATAGGGAGATCCCACCTCAAAAAAATAAATAAAAAAATAATGACTTTGCAGTAAAACAAGGCAAGCCACAAGATGATGAAGTAATCTCAAAGTGCTGAGTAAACAGCATTTGATTTAGAATGTTCTCTTCAGCTAACCCTTAAGAATGAGGGTATTGGGCCAGGGATGTGGCTCAGCAGCACTGCACCTGCTTGGCAAGCATGAGGCGTGAGTTTGATTCCCAGTATTTAAAGAAAAAAAAAAAGGCAAGAATGAGGGTATTACATATGGAGAAACTTAATAATATACTTCAGAATCACACATGAGGGCTGGGGATATAGCTCAGTGGAATAAGTGCCTGCCTAGCAAGCTCAGGGTCCTGAGTTCTATCCCCAGTACCGCCAAAAAAAAAAAAAAAAAAAGATAAAAAAAAAAAGAATCACACATGAGTTAAGGAAGAAATCAGAAAGGATAGTGAAAACTTTTTTGAACTGAATAAAAACACAGCACATCAAAATGTATGCAATTTAGAGCAAAGTGTGGTGGCACATGCCTATAATCCTGCACTCTTGGAAAGCTGATGCAGAAAAATTCAAGCATAGCTTTGGAAAATTAGTGATATAGCAAGACCTTGTCTCTCTCTCAAAAAAAATTAAAATTGAAAAAAAGGCCGGGGCTGTAGCTCAATGTGAAGGCTTTGAGTTCAATCTGTAGTACTGCCAAAAATTAAAAAAAAAAAAAAAAAAAAAAAAGATTACATCTAACTCAGTATTTACTGTGAAATTGTTAGCACTGGATGTGTACCTTTAGAAGAGAAGACCACAAATCAATGCCCTCCTAGCTTCAATCTTTATAAATTAGAAAAAGAAAAAAAAAACCTAAATTAAACAAAATAAGTACAAAAAGAAAGTAACAGATCAGAAATCAGTGAGACAGAACACAGAAAAGTCAATGGAGTCCAAAGCCAGTTCTTTTTTTTTTTTTTGAGACAGGGTCTGACTATATTGTTCAGGCTGCCTTGACCTCACTGTCTAAATACAGGCTGGCCTCAAACTCACCATGATCTTCCCACCTTCGCCTTCTAAGTGCTGGGATTACAGGCATGTACCATCACACCCAGCATCAAAACTGGTTCTTTGAGAAGACAGAATTGATAAATCTCTACCCAGACTGATCAGAAATAAATAAAAGAGAAGACACAAATTACAAATAATAGGGGTGAAAAAGGTGATATTACAAATTTTGTACCTAAAAGTAGGTAAGGAAATTATATGAATAACCTTTATGCTACTGAATTCAAACTAATAGGAAAGAATGAATTTCTTGAAAGGTATGAACTATTCTCAGGATGCTATAAATAACTTGAATACTAGTTAAGAAATTAGATTCCTAGTTAAAAATGTTCCCACAAAGAATACTGCAGGCCTACGGTTTTACTGGCAAATTCTAACAAACATTTCAAGAAGACATGGTACTAACTCAGCAAAAGAATTATATGCCAGTTCTTCTAGAAAACTGAGGAGCTACTTCCCAGAGCATTTTATAAGACAAACATTCCTACACTACCAAAACCAAAGGTGTTCTAAGAAAATTGGAAGCAATATTTCTTGTTTACATAAAGAAAAATTTTTCTCAACAAAATGTTCAGAAATCAAGTGCAATAATACATAAAAAGGTAAGTACATGATAACAGTAAGCTTCATCATAGGAGTATAAAGTTAGTTTCATATTCACAAACCTGGGGAAGATAGTGGAGTCCAAGGCCTCTAGAACCTGTACCCCATTGAAACAACTGTTACACTGGCACTGACTGTGAGGATTAACTATTTTGGAACTGTGGAGTCCAGTTAAACATGTCCACACTAGGGAAATTATGTGAGTCACCTTCCCCACACTGGAACAAAATACCCAACAGCACCAAATTAAAGGAAAAAAGATTTATTTTGCTCCTGGTTACAGAAGCTTCTGTCCATGGTAAGCTGGCTCAAGGCAAGCAGCACGTTGGAGGGATATGGCGTAGGAAAGCTGGTCAGCAGAAGGCATCAGGACGCAGAGAGGGGGGAGGGAGCCAGGACGAGAACAAGTGCACTCTGCTGCATCGCCCCTCCAGTGTGCACGTGTAGCTGTGAACTCATGAATGGATCAGTCCACGGAGCACAGCCCCACCTCCCAATGCTTAAGGCTTTGGAAGCTGTTTTAGATTTAAACCGTAACAGGACTTTTTGGTGAGAAAGAATCTGGTAAATTAGGGTGAAATTGTGCGTGGAGCCCACCAGGCTCCACCAGATAAATGGCAGCACATTGGGTTTAGTGAGGCTTGCTGGTGCCAAGTTGCACAATAGGAACCCTGTCCTTTAAGGATTATTTTTTTATCTAGCTGGCTGTTGACTAAGCAGCCGATATGGGGGCTGAGCATGGTCTCAGCTCCTTCGAGCTGAAGTGGCTTCCCAGACTGTAGCCGTCAGAGTATTTTAAAAAATAGAGAATGGCTGTGCTGGTGTAGTGGTGTCATGCAAGATTCCCACTTTTGGGCCAGGCATGGAGGCGCATGCCTGTAATCCCGGCACTGGGGCGGATCACCACAGGTTTGAATTCCACTTGGGCTCCTTAGTGCGTTCAAGTCTAGCTCAAACTATACAAGACTTGTCTCAAAAAAAAGAAAAACTAGAACATCTCTTCTTTCTCTTTCTCTTTCTCTTTTCTTACTGAGTCGAGGCATTCAGTCAGATCTCAGTAATTTCAGTAAGTGACCACAGAGATTTAAAAAAAAGAAAGACTTCAGTGACCATACATGACAAGGAATGTAATCCTTAAAACAGGTCGGAGCCAGGTATGGTGGTACAGCCCTATAATCTCACCAGTCGGGGAACTTATAGCAGGAGGATGGCAAGTCTATGCCATCCTGGGCAACTTAGCAATTTAGAGAAACCCTGTCTCAAAATAAAAATTTTAAAAATGAGCTGAAGATACAGCTCAGTTCAAAAGGCCTGGGTTTACAAGGTTCTAGGTTTGATTCCCAGTAGTGGAGGTAGGAAAGAAAATTTTCAAAGCAAGCAAGACAGCATGGAAAGTATGGCTTATTTATGGGAGAAACGAAAGCAGCTGACAAAACTAGGCAAGTCCAAACAATGGAAATACTAGGCCATAATTTACCTGTCTTACATATGCTTAAATTGCTGAAGAAAACCAGGGGGAAAACGCTAAAGAAAATCAGGAGAATGGTGTATGAAAAATGAGGATAGCATTGAAGAAACGAGAATCAAACTGGAGCCAAGTGTGCTGGCACATCATGTGATCCTGGCTACTTGGGAGGCCGAGGGAGGAGAATCGCAAGTTGCAGGCAACTTAGTGAGGCCTTGTTTATAAAAATGCCCTTTCTCAAAAAAGCAGGCCAAAGCCAAGGGTGTAGCTCAGTGGTAGAGCACTTCCCTAGCCATTTGTGAGACCCTGAGTTTAATCTCAACCCACCCCACCCCCCTAAAAGATTACAAAGTGGAACTAAATAAAAATTTTGGATCTAGAAAGTTACAGTAGCAGCAAAATCAACAAACTTGAACAAAATTGAAATTGCTGCGTCTGAGCTAAAGGAAAAAATAATCAAAAAATGGACAGAACCTGTGGAACGCCATCAAGTGTACACGTTAGTCTTAGGAGAAGGGAGAAAGAAAGAGACAGAGAAAATATTTGAAGAAATGATGACTGAATACTTCCAAATTTGCTTCAAGTTGTGAATCTACATATGCAGGACTGTTGAGGAGCTCTAAGCAGAATAAATGCAAAGAGATATACATTGAGACAGATGTAATAAAACTATGCAGACTAAGACAAAGGAAAAAAACCTGCAAAGCTGCAAGAGAAAAGCAACTTCTCACATACAAAAAATCTTCATAGTATTAATCACTAATTTCAATTTCCTAACTGAGAGTTCTAATTAACTGACAAAGCATCCTTCAAAATTGAAAGAGAAATTAAGTTTTAAAAATCCAGGTTTGGGCCAGGGATATAGCTCAGCGGTACAGTGCCTGCCTGGCAAGCGTGAGGTTGTGAGTTCTATTCCTGGTATCAAAAAAAAAGTGAAATTTTAAAAAGTGTGAAATAAAAATCTAGGCAGGGGCATGGTGGCTCATACCTATAATCCCATTGCTCAGGAGGCTGAGGCGGGAGGATTGCTGAGTTCTAGGCCAGCCAGGACTACATGATGAACTCAAGACCAGCTTGAACTACATAGCAAAACCCAGGCTAGGCATACAGGATAGTGTGGAATGCCTGGAATGCTTGCCAGACTTAGGAGGCCCTAGGTTTAGTCCTCCGTATTTCAAGAATGAATGAATAGTAAAAGTCTCCGTGTATTGCCAGGTAGCCTCCCCTGTAAGAAACGCTGGAGAGTCCCTTCAGGCTGCAGGAAGGGGTACTACAGTAACACAAAGGCATACAGAGAAATATCTCTGGTAGATAAGTACATAGGTCAGAATAAAAGGTAGTGTTACTGTTCTTGGTTTGTAACTCTCATGGTTTCCTAGATGATTACAAAACAAATGCATAAAATAATAATTATAAATCTGTGTTACTGGTCCATCAATGTATAAAGACATAATTTATGATAATAACATAAAGCTGGTCCTGCATGTAATTACCATATGACTCAGCAATTCCACTTGGAAGTTACATAATCAAGAGAAATAAAAATATATGGCAGTCCAGTTTGATTTATCAAGTAAAACCTTAAAATCAGATTCCAGTTCAATATCAAAATCTATATAGTTTTGACCAACTGCTCTGTGGTGATACAAATATTAAACCTTAGATTTGCAGAAAGGGAGTTAAATTGTACCCTTGCCTAGGGCTCCCACCCAGTATTAAAGAGCTGTCTTAACTCAAAGCAAGATTAAAGTCAAAATGAAGCTCCAAATGGTTAGGAGGAAAGCATACATAGTGAGAGAGAGAATCATACTGAGCTTGTTTGCTTAGGCTTTTGGTGGTGGGGGGGGTGGTAGGAGAGAGTGTTGCTCTACTAGAATCAGATGCATGTTATGAAAAGTTGGATAAATATTCTGAAAGACAGTGAAATGACAGGCTTTTAAAACCTAAGCTGCTGGCCCAGGGCTATAACTCAGCAGCACAAGGACCTGCCTCGTAAGCATAAGGTCCAGAGTTTGATTCCTGGTATGGGAAAAAATCCTAAGCTGCTGATAATTTTGATCTCATATAAAGTAGAAGGTATGGGGCCAGGGATGTAGCTCAGTGACACAAGCGCCTGCCTGTCAAGTTCAAGGTTCTGAGTTCAATTCCAGGTACCAAAAAATTAATTAATTAAAAAATAAAGTAGAAGATATGTCCATGGCTTTTTTTTTTTCCCTCTCGGGATCACAATAATATTAAACCATATCGGTGCTGGGGATATAGCTCAGTGGCATAAGCACCTGCCTGGCAAGCACAAGGTCCTGAGTTCAATCCCCAGTACCGCAAAAAAAAAAAAAACAAAAAAAAACGTATTAATGTGTTTTAACATTTCATGTTTCAGAAGTTGGACTTTTTAGAGTCTGACAGTTCCTGTTCCTCCGAAGCACTTTCAAAGAAAGAACTCTCCGCTGACGAGTTGTATCAGCGCCTCGAGAAACTCATTATTGAGGAGAAAGCGAATGATGAACAGATCTTTGACTGGGTGGAGGTATATAGACTCTGTCACTCTGCTCTCTCCCAAAATGATGCTGTGGGGTCCTCTCAGCTCACATGCCACACCCCTTCATTTCATGAGTTTTTAACATTAGTGACAATTAGCTCTTACCTGTGTGTAACTTAACTTACTCTATTTTTACAAAATTTCACAGGTTTTTATAAATCAAGTAAAAAACAATCTAGAACAGAAGCCATTCTCTGTCATTAGTTTACAGTATAGTCTGTATTTTATCCTTTAAATACTATCCTAAGTAAAATTAATAAGCAATATGTAATTACTATAAAATATATCGGCTTATACTTTCATATTTAGGCCTCCTTCTGGAAATTGTACGCTTTATTTGTCTTATGCTATGGAATATTTGTTTGTTTGTTGAGACAAGGTCTCACTGTGTAGTTCAGGCTGGCCTTTAACTGACTAGTAGTAACCCAGGCTGGCCTCAAGCCTTTGGCAATCCTCCTGCCTTAGCAGCCTCCCAAGTGCTGGGATTATAGGCATGTGCTTCCATGCGTGGAAGTTACATAGCTTTTAAATAATTGCGATAGCCTACCATTGAATCCCTATCTTCCTTTCTAGGTTGGTTTTGGGTTTGGTTTTTTGTTTGTTTTTTTAATCTTTGTAGCCAGACATTTGGTGCCAAAAATAGCCTGGATTTTCACTCTCTCTCTCGAAGGACATGTGCAGGCTCAGCCTCATCCCCAGGTACACTCCAGCAGTGTAGGACCGGGGCTGTATTGCACTGGCAGCCTTTCCACACTGAACTCACATTGCTGTTTCAGCCACAAATACCAGCTCATTTATATTCTCTAGCTTTGCTGTTTCTCTTCCTTGAGTGTCTGCTTTTTGAACCAAAATGGAGGTTTTTAAAATGTATATGTTTGCCAGGCTTGGTGGCACATGCCTGTAATCCCAGCACTCGGGAGGCTGAGGCAAGAGGATTGCCATGAGTTCTGTGAGGCCAGCCTGAGCTACGTAAGTGAGTTCAAGGCCGGCTCTCATTACATATTTAGACAGTCTCAAAAATAAAGTAGAATTTTTTTTTAAAACCCATATTTATGTTTCCTTCTTCAGTTAGATACCTTTTTTTAATATATGTGTACATTTTGGATTCTGGCTTGGATCATAAGATTAGCTGGACATCTTTTTCACTTTACATTTCACTTTGCATCATACATTCATTAATATGCCAACTTCTTTCTCATCAGAGTTATGGATAGGATGTATGAATAGGTAGGACCAAGGGCAAAGTAATAGGAACCAGCTGCCACCCCACTGCTACCCCTGGAGACACTTCTCACTGTTAACCTCTTCATTATTAGTTCACATCCACTATCCTGTTGTCTAGTTCTCATTGTCATCTCACCCACAAGGGAATATCTATCACTAGATAACTCATGAAACCCCTTGCTCAAGTCTAGAGAAGTTATATCTATAACTGTGTGAGCTACTAAATACTAATTAGATCAGGAAGAAAAGGTTGTTTTAACATAGCTTATTTTTTGGTGAGTTTTATTTCTCTTAGTGTAACCATTGCTTTCCTAAAACTGCTTTTGGGGTTTTTTTGAGACAGTGTCTGGCTATGTAGTTCAGACTGGTCTTGAACTAAACAGCAATCCTCCTGCTTCAGCCTTCCAAGCCTCCATGCCCAGCTTTTTCCTAAAACTTTAAAACCATTCATCTGATAGTTTAGTTTTGAATTCAGGACAGGATTAGCACTAGGCTTTCCAGTATGTTCACTAGCATATTCCAAATATATCTTCTTTTTTCTTTGAAAGTCAGGTCACTGCATATATAGTACTGTTTGCTTTCTCCATGATTTTTCATAGATCATCATTTCAATAATTTATTTCAGTTTTGTTTGCATTGCAAATGATGCTGTTTTTACCTCTTCATCCATACCAGCCTTCTTTTTTTATATCAGTATTTACACTGTATAGTCCATACCAACAATTGATTCACCTTATAGAAAAAACCAGGTGTAGTGATAAATCCCTATAATCCCAGCATTATGGGAGATGAGGCAAGAGGATCAAAAGTTCCAGCCCACCATAGGCAACTTGGCGAGACCCTGACTCAGAATTTAAAAAGAACTCACAATGAGTGTATCCATTATGTATCACAATAAATGTCTAAAATTAAAAATGTGAAAGGAAAGAAGGAAAATGTACTGGGAATATAGTTCAGTCTGAAAACTCAGTTCAGTTCCCAATACTGCACAAAAGAAAAAGACAAAGGGTAAATTCTACCAACTGTAAATTCTACCTGATAAAGAATTTCTTTCTAAAGGGAAAGATGAAAACATAATGATAGCTGATTCCCAATACACAGAGGCGTTTGTTGCTGTGTATCTAATGCCAGTTTTATACAACTCAGACATTAAAAGTTCCGTCTTCCTTGTTTGCTCTTTCTGGTTAACCTCTTTGCTTAGTCTATATTCTTCTTACTACTTCAAGTCTTATCCCTTGGATACTAGAATTAAATTCTTTGGCTCTATATGATAGAAGAAATACACAGGGGATTCTTTGTGGAGGGTGCTGGGGATTGAACCCAGGGCCTTTGCACTGAGCTATATCCCCAGGTCCTATCCCTGCCTCTCTTTTTGAGACAGGATCTCACTAAGTGTTTCAGGCTAGACACTCAGCTATTACTCAAAATTAATGCAGAAGTAACTCTTTGAGGTTAGACCAGCCTGTCTTCAACTCAAATCAGATTATTTTTAAGGACATGTAAAGCAACACATAAATTATCATGAAACCTCCCATGTGTGGAATTTAGGGCCTTCTCCCACCTGTAGACCCTCAGCTTTGGGACTGGTACCACATTTTTCTATTGTATGGCAAGAACTGGTCATGAACTCTGACTCTCATAGAGTTCTATGCTAATCCAGAGTAAAATGATCTATGCAAGTAGCCACTGTGCTGTTGTCACAGAGATGGCCAACTGTACTGGTATCCTACAGAACTGGCCATCTGACTCAAAACTACCCCAAATTCAGTTCCCAGAAACCACCCAAGTGATGTTGGAGTTTAGGTGTTTGAAAGCTAGCTGATTTGCCTCTGTTCAAAAGTTCATCAATACTGGGCTATATGTGTAGCCCAGTTGTGGAGGGCTTGCCTAACATGTTTATTAAGACCCTGGTCCAGTCCCCACTACCTACCCCCTAAAACCAACACTAATCTTATCTCTAAATATCTTTGATATTCTTTGCTTTCTAACATAGAAGTTTGTAAAAGATAATTTTCAGTTTTCCTGGCCAGTCATTTAAAGACTGACTCAGTGGAAAATACCATGCCACGCCATTAAATGGTCTAAGCATTAAATCTGTAAACAGGCATAAAAAACACGAACTTTGAGAAGTATTTGCACTACCTGTCTAGAAAATCCATTGTTTTGTTCTTCTGCTGTACATCTGGCTTAGTATAGTAAAGCAGTAAAGTGAATAAAATTGATTTGGGGGGCATTTTTAATCTACTTAGCATCTCTAAAAGGGTTTTTTCCTTGCCATCCTTAGAAAAAAAAAACTCATCACTGGAAGGGTTTATTTAGGGCAATGCTTGAGATTGACCTCTAATTCAATTAAAATTAAAAGAGCAGTGTTAGCACATGTACAAACAGCTGCATGGTATTGAGAAAGAGTGGCCTTTAAAATATACTGCAGCTATGCTATATTTTAGTTCCTCCTAAATTTATAGACTTGGATAGATCATTTTAGTATGGATTACTTAACTGAAGAATAAAGTTCTGAAATGGTTGTTCTTGCAAATGTACATAGCATATAACACTATAATTGAGCAGAAAATAGCAGTTCTGTAATAAGCACCCTAAAACCTAAGTACTACTACTTAGAACATTTTCACATAGAATGGCAGCAGCCATGCTATTTTAAAATGAATTGAATGCTTATTTTTTCTATGGATTTGCAAAAATGTGACTACCTCTGCCCTTAGTACCAGATTAGCCCTGTTTGGGGGAAAGTAAATTTCTCTGGTGTGCAAGAATACCGTTAACTGTTTGGGTTTTTTTTTTTTTTTTTAACTTCAGGCTAATCTAGATGAGAGCCAAATGAGTTCACCCACATTCCTTAGAGCTTTAATGACAGCTGTTTGTAAAGCAGCTATTATAGGTAAGTGACATTTTCTGAAAGCCGCTTTTAACATCTGAGATCCTTATTATGTCAGCTACTGATTATATGGTCTGATTTTATATATTGCCATCAAAACTTGCCCTGTATAGCTCAGTTGCTATGCAAATGGTTAGCATTTCTGTCTGCACTGCCTGTTTGTCTCAGTCATGGGGACAAATGGTTGCGATGCCTGTAGAGTCTGGATCTACTACTGTATACCTTGTGTTTGCCACTGCAACTTAGTTGTTACATGTTCCTTGGATGTTTTTTACTACATCGTATGTAGCTTTTTCCTTACCTTTACACCTCCATCACTCAAGGCCACGTCTTTCTTTCACTCATGGGCTACAAAGAATAGAATAAATGTTGTTAACCTATTATCAAAGGAGGGCTGTTCCCATCAGAAAAGTCATTTAAAGACTGACTCAGCGGAAAGGCTGAATACCTATGTGAGGAAAGAAAATACCAACAGTTTCTCTGTTCTTCGGTGAATTTATTTTATAGGACAGTTTCACTGATTGTTTATTAATTATGTAAATAAACAATTAGAATTGGTTAAAACTCTAAATATTCCAAGTTTCATACAGTATTTAATGATGTTTAATGAGGATATCTACTTAGCCTCAGAAGGAAATCCACATTTCTTTGGCTTAAGTGAGTGGGAAAAAAATTCATCAGCTCAAGATTGCCTCAAAATCTCTGTCTTTGTTATTTCAGACAAATTCAAGCTATTCATTAAATAGTTTTAGCTGGGCATGGTGGCACATGCCTGTAATCCCTAGCAGCCAGAAAAAAGAAACTAATCTGTACTTCATAACTTAAATAGAATGAGACAACTTTGCACTTCTTGGAACTGAGGAAACTTTTCTCAGTCCCTATCTATCATGTCTTTTCCTCTAAAGACTTAGATGAGGTGTGTTTTTTGCCACTGTCACAATTAGTCCTTATCCTCATAATAATAAAATGGTCCCAGCTCTCACCCTTGTGAACTCACATTTTCCCTTTTCTCGTGTGTATGTCTCTTTGTGTGTATGTGTCTGTATATGTGTGTCTGTGGTGATTCCAGGATTGAACCCAAGGCCTAATGCATGTACACCAAGCACTCTTACACTGTTATACCACCCAACCCCCTAATTTCCTTTTTGGATGTTTCTTTTGAAGGAACTCACTTGAATTCATACTTCATTTTTACTAACGATATTTGTGATGGCAAATCGTAATTATATCCTTTTATGAGTACAGTATGATGTCTTGGTAGAGGTATGTTAGCTTTCCATTACTATAACAAAATAACAGAAAATGAAAGGGAGGAAAGATACATTTTGGCTTATGGTGCTAGAGGTTTTAGTCAACATTTGCTTAGTTCCCATTGCTTTGGGTCTGTGACAAGGCAGAACCTCATGGTGTCAAATCACACAGTGGAGCAACGCTGCTCACCTCATGACATCTGGAAAGTGGAAGAAGGAAGGAAGTAGAGTCCTAATACAACCGTCAAGGGCGCCTTCCCAATGACATAGCTCCCATCTACCAAACCTGACCTCTTAATGTTGCCACTGCTTGCTAAGAACACCACAGCTGGCATCCCACACATGAGCCTTTGGGGGACACTTCGGATCCAGCCTGTAACAAGGTGTCTACAATGTAGAATGGTTAATTCAAACTAATTAACAAATCTGTCACCTTTTTTTTTGAGTTCTGGGAATCAAACTCATGACCTTAGGCTTGTCTGGCAGGTACTGTCCCACTAAGCTATATCCCCAGCCCACACCATCTTTTTTATAATGAGGCATTTGATGTCGACTTTGTATGTTTTCACAGAACTACTGTCACTGCTCCATTATAATTAAAAATAAATAATTGAGTTCATGACTCTTGAGGGAAACCCACAACTCAAAATACATTTCTTCTCCATGTTTTTTTTTTCCTTTTGGCACCAAGAATCAAACTCAGGACCTTGCGTTTGCCAGGCAGGTGCCTTGCTGCTGAGCTGTATCCCCAGCCTCACCATATCTTTTATTATTTCTGAGAAAACATCCCATTAAAAATATCAGAGCATTGGGCTGGGGATATAGCTCAGTGGAATAAGCGCCTGCCTAGCAAGTGCAAGATCCTGAGTTCGGAAAAAAAAAAAAAAAAAGATCCTGAGTTCGATCCCCAGTACCGCAAAAAAATATATATATATATATATATCAGAGCATTTAGATGTGAGAAATCTTGCCTTGACTCAACCTCTTAACCCCCTTTTCCCTTACAGAATCCTGTGGGTTTTTAGGTACTCAAACAATTGGAAATGGTTCTGTGCTAACTCCTTAAATGTAATACTAATTCTTCTATCACCTCTAGCTGACTGTTCTACCTTCAGAGTGGACACTGCTGTTATCAAGCAGAGAGTGCCGATCTTACTCAAGTACCTGGACTCAGATACAGAGAAGGAACTGCAAGCACTTTACGCACTACAAGCATCGATAGTAAAACTTGATCAACCTGCCAGTAAGTTTACCTTATATTACCCAACGGGTGAGACTTATTGAGGCCAAGACTTCAGAGATGACTGGAGGTTTGAAGATAGAAAATAGGGGCTGGGGATATAGCTCAGTGGAATAAGCGCCTGCCTAGCAAGCGCAGGGTCCTGAGTTCGATCCCCAGTACTGCAAAAAAAAAAAAAAAAAAAAAATGAAGATAGAAAATAGAAGAATCACTAGTCACTAGTAACAAAAGCTGAAACTTTTCACTTCACTTTTTTTTGTTTTTTGGAGATAAGGGTCTCTTTCCTAGACCAGTTTTAAACTTCTAGGTTCAAGCAGCCCTCCTACCTCAGCCTCCCCAGTAGGTGGAATTGCAGGCATGCGCCACTGTACCCAACAAAGAGGTTTGTGTATTTATTTATTTTCTAGACAGGACCTCCCTGTGTTGTATAGGCTGGTCTCAAGCTCCTAAATTCAAGTGATCCTCTTGCATCCACCTCCAGGGTGGCTAGAAGTATAGGCAGTGCCTCTGTGCCCAACTCCAAATCTGAAGTTTTGTTGTATTTATACAAGAGACTTAGTTGTTATTCTAGGGCAAACCTGATAAAACTTTCTGCAGTGATGGAAATGTAGGGGTGCCATTCAGTGTGGTAACCATAAGCTTCACATAAATGTGGCTGTTACGATTGAGGAACTGAATTTTTCATTTTCTTGAAATTTTAATAAACACATGTGGCTAGTGGCTACCATATGACACAGCAAAGATCTGGGGAATAAAAATGGCCAGTGGTCTGAGGATGACAGGACCCTTAGATACCTGACAAAAGCCTGCTATTAACTATGGTATATTTACCAAGGCATCTTAGAATACTTTCCAGGTTAAAAGTTAACATTAATTCTTGGCTAACCAGACCAAAAAAATAAGATAAACTGCACACTAAAGTTTTAGTGATGCTGCTTAATTAAGGATTTCTATTAAATCTTGAAAATTCTATTGCAGTTTGTGTAAAGCAAGAGTATATGGTTAACTGAGAGATAGCACTGAAGTTCTACTTAGGCACTTGCTTAGGTTATGGGTTTTGCTAAATTCTCCTTCTAGTGCAGCTAAATCCCTTTGGGAGGGACAAGAGTGGAAATAAATTATCCTCAAAGTGTGTAAGTGAAGAGCCATTACAAATCTGAATTAGCAACTTGGTTTTCCTTCTCTCAAGGTCTTTGAAAGGTGGTATAAGAACATGGGTTTTTTTTCTATATTATATGGTGAGTATACTAACTTTTCAAATGGAACGGTCTAGTGGTTGGATGAAATTGACAGCAGTGTGCTCAAACAAATTAAAGTAACTAAAATTATTAATTTCAGTAGTCCCTGGAGAGCTGTTTAGTTCTAGATTCCATTTTCCTGTAAACTACCCAGGGCTTACAGGATGCAAACTCATTTTTCCAGGCATGGTGGTTATTCCTGTAATCCCAGTTCTCTGAAGTCTGAGGCAGGAGGGTCACAAGTGCAAGGCCAGCCTGGGAAATTAAGCAAGACCCAGACAGCATCTCCAAATAAAGCAGATCAGTGCTCCCAGGACCACCCAAAAGTGTGATTGCAATGTTAGCTTTTCTAACACAATTACAAAGATAGATCTAAAGAACAATTTCATATGACTCGTTCTAAGCCTAACATTCGTTTATTCTACTTCCTACCTCCACTAATATGAATCAGAGAGCTGACTGTAAATGCATAAGAGCTCATCCTGAAGAAATGTCTTTTTTCAGGGTGGGGGATTGAACCCAGGATCTTGTACATGTTTGGCAAGTGCTTTACCACTGAGCTAAAACTCTGAGTCCTAAGGAATTTGTTTTTAAAATGTACAAATATAATCTCTATTGGGACTTAATTATCTCTACCAACATTAGGTTTCTACTGTGAGAGCAACAAAATTACTAAAGACAACTTAGACGTTTATAACAACAAATAACTGTTTTCACAGGATAAAATCTGGATAAGGTAGCTTTTGCCTGTGCTCTCCACATGAATTATCACCATTTGTTTTTCTATCCATTTTGTGACTGGGTCTTGCTAGGTTGCTGAAGTTGCCAGGCTGGGCTTAGACTTTCAGGCTCCCTACCTCAGCCTCCAGGAAGTCTAGGACTGCAGGTGTGCACCATTGCATTTGGCTACTCTTTCCCACTTTTGAAACATAGCATTAGGAAGGACAATCAATACAACCAGCCTTCTCCTCCTAAAATTTGTAAAAATAATACAGTACTCCAGACTTTCAAACAATGAAGAAATGTAAAGAAAGTAAAAAGTTACTCTTATCTTTAACTTTTTTAAATCTTGGAATTTTTTTTTGAGACAGGGTCTCACTTTGTAGTACGGGCTGGCTTTGATCTCACTGTATACCCCAGGCTGGCCTCAAATTTGCAGCATTCCTTGTCCTCAGGCTCCCAAGTGCTGGGGTCACAGGTGTGCACCACCAGACCTGGACGTGGATTGAGAAGTACAGAGTATAAAACAGATTCAACATTATTATAGTTCAAACTGAATAAAATAATAGGAATAAAAGTAGTTTGGACTTCTTAAGAAACATCTTTTCCTTTTCTTTACTATGCTATCAAAAGTAAATAGGATGAATTGTCCTAGATGCTCTTGTATAGGAGAATGAATGTCATCATTCATTCATTCATTCCTTTTCCTCATAACTAGTGCTGCAAAACCCATGGCTTATTTTTCCCACCTTCCAGATTTGCTCCGGATGTTCTTTGATTGCCTGTATGATGAGGAGGTGATCTCTGAGGATGCCTTCTACAAATGGGAGAGCAGCAAGGACCCTGCAGAGCAGAATGGGAAGGGCGTGGCCCTGAAATCTGTCACAGCATTTTTCACATGGCTGAGGGAAGCAGAAGAGGAGTCTGAGGATAACTAAAACTTCAAATACACAAAGCAAAACAAAAGAAACAACTTAAGTATTTTTTTAAAAGAGTTTCACGTCTTCGCCAATCACAGCGCAGCAAGGCCAATTCTCACAGAAACCCCCATATGTGCACGAGTGGGAGGGGGAAAGAGAGAAAAGGTGATCATGGAGGAAAAAGGTACTGGAAACGAGTAAACTTCAACCCTGAGGGCGGGAGCACTAAAACCAAAATACATGTATTATTTATAGAAAATATTTTCTGTTTTAATCTTTTCTTTTTAAACAAGGACTCATACTTTAAAAAAATACGTTTAGCAAAAAAAAAAAAAAAAGAGAACTCTTAATTTATTTTAAGGACTGCAAATGCCAGTGTGTAATTTTTTAATTTGCAGTTTCTGTAAACAACTTGTATAATAGAAAAACAGAGAAATAAATTTCCCTCCCCTTCAGATGCACCTCATGTTTGTTTTAAGGCATAGTAGTTAGTCCAGATTTGAGAAGGTTTAGGGTGAACAAAGTAAGAAATGTTTTTTTGTTTTTTTTTTTTTTCTGGCATCAAATCTTCTGCCTGCCTCTCAGTTTGCTTCAGAAAAAAATCACAATAGTAATTAAAACATACATAACCTTGGAACAGAAGGAAATGCTGTGGACCAGAGAACTCCAAGAATTGTTCAAAAAAGTGCTACCCTGGAAAAAGTACTCTTAATACTTTTGAAATCTTTAGAGCAACTTTAAGGCTTGTAAATACATAGAACAAATATTTAAAAAAAAAAAAAAAGAAATTGACTCAGTACTATTTCTTTTCACTTTCAAAATATAAAGAACAAAATAAAGACAAACATTGCAAGTTTAAAAGAAAGTAGAGCGACTTCTCCTTTTGCCAGCTGCTGCACGTACGCCCAACAGGTACTGTCTGGCTGTCTTTGCCACCTGTAAGTCACTCCTGAGGAGCGTGTTGGGGTTAGAGGGTTGTGTGTAGCTCTGTGTGTGTGTGCGTGTGTGTGTGTGTGTGTGTGTGTGTGTGTGTGTGTGTGTGTGTGTCTTTAGTGGGAAAATGCAAGCTACTGCATTAGTAGCGAGGACACTTGTGGGAGTTTAGAAAAAAATTTCCAACAGCTGCTAAAGATATATTTGGGGTTAAAACCAACCAAAGACTTTGGTATTTTTTGTTTTTCTTTTTTTTGTTTTTCTTTTGAAACAGGGTCTCACTATACAGTTCAAGCTAACCTTGAGCTCACTATGTAGCCCAGGCTGGTCTTGAACTCAGCCTCCCAAGTGCTGGGATTACAAGCATGTACCACCACACCTGGCACAAGGCAATTTGAAATAATTAAGTGTTCCACTTAGTATCTCAGGACTACGGATACTAACTCACAGTTCACTTTGAGACTACTGCTACCTTTGATTTAAAAACCTCCTATCAGTTGCCTACAATATTTTAAAAATCCAAAGATACCTTCTAAAGAAAAAAAAAAAATTATGTTCTTTGATGGGGATGGGGTTTAAGACCAAACCAGTTACTATCTCTACTTAATGAAGAAATCCTGGCTGCTCCCAAAATAAAGTTTTTATATTTTGTATCTTGACAACGAAAGCTTCTTCTGGCTTCCATCTCTAAGGAAATATCTATAATGAGAGACTTGGCAAGACTTGTAAAGTTGAAGAACAAAATAATCCATAGTAACAAAAGGATTTGCTTGAGAGTGGTTGTATAGAATAGAGAACCCTGCTTTAGAAGCCAGGGAGTCCATTCCTTGGTAGTGAAGAAGGGGTGTCGTGAAAGCCCCTTAGCAAGCATGTGACAGCACCCATCAATGGCTGTTGTTTATGTGCAGGTGTCTGACCAAGGGAAGAGCTTCAGATAGTAGAAATGGGCTATTCACCAATATGTTAGATGTTAGGGACAAGTGTTGGGAATGGAAGAAAAAGAAAAAATATTTTAGAAAAAGGGCTAAGGGACTGAAGGAATCTTAACATGTAAACACCTGTAGCACAGTAACAAATAGTATTTGAAATCTCACCCATAGCAAATAGTGTAATGAAAAGATAAACTTGGGAGTATCTTGATCCTACATACAGGGAATGTATAGTAGGGTTAGAAGTGTTAGATAAAGGCAAAATAGGAGCAAAATAAGACAACTGATCCCCATTCATAGCAGTTGAGCTGCAATTCATTGTGATTCCCACCTTTATAGTTTTCTCACTACAAAGGGGGATTTGGTAGGTTTTATTTTAAAGTAATATGTAACATTGCCAGCATTGCCATGCCTGTACTCCTTTCAAGATATAGCCAAAGTTCTTCCACCAATTTTGGCTTTGCAAGCAGGTCCAGTGCCTCCTAATTTATTAATTAGAATATTTATGCCTATATTCAAACCAGTAAATTTACAGCTTTTCCGCAATTTAAAGTCTTGTCATTTCTCATCTAGCAAAGGAAAATGATACCAGTTTTCAAAATTATTTTAGATTCTTGCATACACATATAAACCACTTCTCAGCTGCATCATGAACTAGTTTTATTCAGTAATTAATAGCTGGAAGGTTTAGCTCAGTGATGGAGTATGTCTTGAGCATGGGGTAGGACTTTGTTTCATTAGAAACACTCACTCATGTGTAGAAGGTATAGAGGGATAACAGTGACTGAAGCCATCTTTGCCCTATGACTCAAGTTCTTTATGGAAATGGAAAGCTAAAGAATAACATTGCATCATCCTACCCACTAAGAAGTGCCTGTCTCTTATTCTGGCATTCCACAGGCCTCCAGATCCTGTAGGGATTTAGGCAGAGATGCACTACATTCTCACGGGTTTCAGATAGCACACATACCCCTTTTATTCTAGTTTTGAGAGTAACTTCCCTGCACAAAAAAAACTGTGTATAACCAAGACATGAGATGATTTATATGTCAAAGAAACTTTGAGAATAATATGCTAAATATTTTTTAATCTTTTGAAATTTCACACTTAAAAATTGCAGATTTTACAGAGTTCCATATATCTCTCACCCACATAGACTACCTTAGGATATTTGTCAAAACTATGAGACCAGCATTAGCACATTGATATTAACTAAACGCTAGACTACTTCGATTGGCACTGATGTCCCTTTCCTGGCCCATGATGCAATCCAAGCTACCATTTTGCATTTGTCATCATGTCTCCTTTGTGTCCTCAGGCCTTAGGCAGTTTAGTCTTTGTTTTTCATAACCTTGACAATTTTGAGTAACGATGTGGTGTTTTATACAATATCCCTCAATTTAGGCTTATCCAGTATTTTTCTCATTAAATTGGGGTTACAGATTCGAGGCAAAAATGCCAGATAAGTATCTCAGTTACTTTTCTCTCTTTGCTGAGACAGAATACCTGATGCCCAAAATTAAGGAAGGAAAGGGTTATTTAGCTTATTTTTTGTGGAGGTTTCACTGTATAATCAGCTGGCTCCAAGGGAGGGTGGCAGGGCATAGGAGCAACACTTCAAGGTGGCACAAGACAGCAAAAGCAGCAAGAGCATAAAAGGAGGGGGGAGCTTCTTTTCCTCCTTTATATTGTGTGCCAGCTGTCCATCCATGCCCACACTGTCTCCGTGCCCTCCTCTTGCACTGGCTCAGGATAAATACAAAGTAAGGACCCTGGCTCCCTGCAGAGTCACACAGTTAACCTTCTAAACTTCTGAAGTTGACACAATGAACAACATCCCAGAGCAGTAAGGGTGTGTCCTTTTCATCCCAGGATGTGAAACTGCTGAGTTATTTAGTTAAGCTTTTAGACTCCTCAAGTTGACACAGTATATCAACCATAAGAATAATGGAAGTGCCCTTCTCATCATATATGAGCAAATACATGATACCTGTATGTCACTAAGGGTAAGGTGATGTACATCTTGACTGCTTGGATAAAGAGGTATTGCCGGGTTTCAACTCTAGACATACTTTCCCTTGCCTCTTTCTTACTCCAGTCTACTGTGTCTGATGTAGCCAGTCACTAAGTCCCGCCTACAGTGGGGAGGGACTGAGAGTAGGAGAGAATTGGAGTCAGGAATATCTACTTAAATTATCTGGGATCCTATGCAAGGAAGATTGTCTCTTCTCTCCATTTATTTCTTTATCCATCTATTCATGTATATGGGTGTGTGTATGTCTGTATGTTATATCATTGTGGAGTCATTTTTTTTCATACTTTGAATTACAATTAAATATCACATTATCTTGTTGTTTAAATTGTTCCAGTTTGGCCACAAGGAGCATTTGAAATGGGCTTGTCTGTCCTTTTGACAGTGTCTTTTTTTTTTAAAGAGCATTTATATCACAATATGTTATAGGCATATCTTACTTTTCCTTGCCCTGCCCTAGAGTCAGACATTTCTACAAGAATCCCTGGCTTCTTGTAGAATAAAAGTGTTTAGAAACCAAGATCTGGGCACTAAGGTAGTTCATTGATGCTGGGTATCTCAGCATTTTGGTCTGCAAATCTTTTAAAACTCCATATTTTACTTAAAGTGAGATTTTGCCAGGTGAGTAAAATGCTTTCATACAGATCATGAAACACTGGTGGTGTTTTTATTTTAGTTTGTTTTTGAGACAAGCTCTCACCATATAGTTCACACTGGCCTTGAATTCAGAGCAGTCCTCCTGCCTCAGCCTCCCAAATGCTGGGATTACTGTGTGCACCACCACTCCTGGCAAAGCATTGATTTTAGAAAACTAACTTTCACAAAACATTGCTTGGGCTAGGGATACAAGCTCAGTGATAGAGCACTTGCCTAATGTGTGTAAGGCCCTGGATGTGATCCCCACCCAGCACCACAAGAAAATAAAAGGAGGAAGCCATTGATTTTAGAATATATGTGAGATTCTGGTACCCCAAAACTCAAGCCTGCATATATTCCACTCATGCTTTTTTTT
>PVLD010010468.1:0-70700 GCA_004027595.1 Dinomys branickii | reverse complement strand
AGGGGAGGGGAGGAGGAGAAGAGAAGGTCTTTAGGAAGATAAGCCTAGTCACTATTGTATTCAGAACATCTAACAGTATGTGATCTATGTCCATGCTTTATAGTTATTGACTGACTCTTCCTTTTTATTTTGGCTTCACGTTTGCATTACATCCACTGTAGAGGAGGAAGGCATACGATGCCGACACACACTGAACTCCTCCTCTGGGCCAGCTTCTGGCCCCCAGTCTGTTCATGTTCCCTTTTAGCCCTTGCTCTTTACAGTAGGTTCTTCTACTCCCACTTTTTTCAGGAGGCTTCTGAGGCCTAGGGAGACTGACTTGCTCTCCCAACCCCACTAGTTCTGGGAGAATTGTGATAGAGTGCAGGGACGCCTGGCTCCAAAACACGTATTTTTATTATTGTACCTTAATCAGTGATTTCCTTCTGCAGACAGTTTTGAACATCTATTATGAGTAGTGAAAGATACTAGAAAGCAAAAGACAGAGGATTTGCCTATCTGATCTCACTGGAAGAATGAGACGAACATGCCAGGGAAACGCACTAGCATGGAGCAGAATATGATGAAGGGATGCACCTAAGGTCCCTTCCAACTTGGAAATTCTAACTCTGAATGGTACAGGCAATAAAGGAGATGGGAGGCATCATTCTGCTTATGGGCAGTGTGCTTTCTTTCTTCATCTACCTCTGGCTGCCAGGAAACACAAACCTAAGTCCATCGGAAACAGCCATCTCTATATTCCCCTATTACAGTGTACGCTGGACTCAAGGTCAAACTTGAAGGCAAAGTCAGGAGTCCCGGTGTTTTCCCCTACTAATGCATACCGATTCCTCACAATTAACTTGAAAATAAATCAACAAGTGAACAGTTCCAGGAGGAAAAAGGAAATGATTCCTCATGTCCTCCCAAAGACTCTGAAATGCATTTGCTCACAAAACACCAGGTTTCTTTAGTGACCTCGAGAGACCTAGCCTGTCACACTGAGTAGTATATTATTTCAGGGAGGAAAAAAAAGTTTTACCATGAAAAATGCTATGTTATGTCACAGTATGACACTATTTAAATATCAAGAGTTGAAGCTTCTACTTAGAAAACGGAAGGCAATAAATTGAGTTGCTAATTATTCCAGCTGTGAATATTTTTGGTATGGCTGCATATTTTGAAGAGGACAAAATAGAGGATTTTCCTGTTGTTCATGGCAAATGCAAATTTAGTGACGGTTCTCTCTGAGATGAAATGATCAGAGATGAGAAACCTTGAAGACCTATTTTTCTTTGAATCAAAATCGGTGCGAGTCTAAGTTTAGGGAATTGTGATATGAAATGGACTTTTAATTATACAGTACTGATTGGATTATTGGTTGTTTGTTAAGCTTGAAAGGTAGCAATTTTTTAAAAATATTTTTTAAAGTTTCATTTAAGAGGTAACAGTTTTCAACTCAAGTATGAATTCTCAACTAAAAAAAAGGCAACAAGCATATCAGTAATACCAACAATCCCTTTTCTACCTAATAAGATTATCTGGAGATGTGGGATCTGTCACTGTGCTAATTAGAACTCATCCATTCCACAGATATTTTAAATGAGCTGGGCATTGCGTTAGGTCAAGAAGACTGAGTAAAGAGCATGATAAACATGGTTCCTGCCTTCAGCAATTAATAGCTACATTTATTGACCATTCAGAGGATGTCCGTTTTAGTGCTAGGTATTTCATGTGAAATAATATTCATGTGAGAAACACACCCGAGTCCACCCAACAAACCCATGCCGTAGATCCTCTATGTCACCTTCCTGTAGAGAAGCAGCAGCTTTCCCAGTGTCACAAAAATGTAAGAAGAGAAGCCAGGATTCAGACCCAGGTTGTCTGACACAGGTCACAAAGCTTACAACTGCCTCCTGGGTATGATATTATTAGTTTTTAAAATAATTAGTAATAATGATGGGTGTTTATATGTAGGCAAAAAGCCTGATTATGAATATCAGATGTTTACCACTCTATCTCTCAAGAGTATATACTTTTGCTTTCTGTATGCTTAATATAGAAACTTAATTTTTTTATACTGTGTGCATGTTACATTTACAAACAGGAAAATAAAAACAAAATATTTAAAAGATTACCTAGTTCTGCTGTTCAGGTACCAGCTGAGCAGTACCATTTCCCACCTCCCCTTCCTTCTCTTGCTTTTTTTTCTTCCTGTTTTTCTTTTATTTTAAAGATAAAAGAACAAAAACATATTAACAAACACACAGACATAAACAAAACAACACAAAAACAATAAAAGCCATATAGAACTTCAGACAAGGTGATAGGAAATTAATAGCGGTTGTTGTATTACATATTGTTATCTTCAAATTGGTTACTCAGATAAACAAATATAGGCATTGAAGACTGATCAAACAATCAAACAGTAACTGGTCCTTTCAATAACGCAATAGAAATCAGTAGTACAGCTATCTTAGCTATCCTGTGTGCACATATATACACATTTTTCTCTTCTTTCTTTCTGCTCTGTCTTTACCCAGCTCCTCCTTTGCAGCTGTCTCTCTCTGTCTCTCCATGTCACATGTTTCTCCTTCCCACTCTGTCAGAAACTTAGCCACCAAATTTTCCCTTGACCACTACCATTCCTTCCCACACTGGAGAGTATAGTAACAGCGCTAGAAAGTACACTGGTTATTTAACCTCTCTCCAGCTAAATGTTTTATTATAACTCCTGAAAACCTAATTACAGTAACTTTACATGCTACAGTACCCTTTATGGGCTGCCTCTTTATTAAACTTACTCCTTTAGAGACAATAAACCTAATGCTTCAAAGGGCATGGTCAGAGCCGGTGGAATGTGATGAAATCTCCAGTTTTCTGGTGCATACCTGATACCCTACCCCGCTGAGCACCATGCCCCATTTCTGCCTTGTTTCTACTTTTATCCTTTCTCTGGCTCTTTATCAAATTTCAGCCACTGCCTGTATGATATTAAAAATATCTTAGGAATTAACGGACTGTGTATCGATGTTTTCATCCACATCTCCGAATTTCTGTGAGTTTATTTGTGAGGGAGGTCAATTTGCTCTACAGAACAATCTCGACACCTGGCCCACCTGATAACCAGAGCTGCCTTTTGTGGACACGCACAAGACGTAGGCCATTCAGGACTCTCGCTGTGCTTCCAGAAGGGCACCTGCTACAGCCAACGTCCTGAGCAAAGAGAGTAACACATCCGCGCTGCCAGTCATTAGTGGTCCCAGCTACCTGTGATGAGATAGTGGGACACAGAGGGACAGAGAAAGCAAGAGAGACAGAGGGAGGAAAGAAAGTCTTGACCTTTGGAGTTTCAGCAGCACAATTATTTGTGTAGTACATTTCTCTTTCACAGCCCTGCTGGGATTTCCCCTGGGAATAAAGCCAAACCAAAAGAAACAGGGAAACCACCTCTTCGGATCCCACTAGTTGGTTGCAAGCTGGAAAATAGTACTTGGTGTTAAAGGATTTTATGTATTTGTTTGTTGCTTTGGTAGAATTTGAGGTTAATGACTGAGGTTTACTTGCAATTGACTCGGGGAGAAAAAAAAATTTTAAAGGAATGAGAAGGAAGAGAAATCCCCTGTGGGGGCGCCAGGTAGTTTAGGCAACCGCCACTGCTTAAAGCTCCACTGTAGATTAATCAGGCTCTTTCTGTATCATCCGAGTAGAATAAAAATTCACAGCATTTTAAATTGGTGGGGCTGTTCTTGCATGGATGCTATGCCTGGGTTTTTTATTTATCAGACTTCCTTTTAAAATCTTCCATGGTTGTTTAATCAGAAAAAATGCATGCCCTTAATTTTCTAAGCCAATTTGAAGCAGACGCCTGGTTTACTAAGATCCTGCGTCAAATCCACTTCTTTGCTGTCATGTGAAGTGCATGCGAGGCTGGCTGTTAGGCTGTTAGGTACGCACTCTCAGTTTTTATTAAATGGTTTTGTTTTCACTTGAGGAAAAGTGATGACATTTACCAAAAAGATTGATAGTTGCGGATGAAGCCATGATGGCTGTATTCTTACAACATCACCAGGGCCCAGGCTGCAGAGAACACAGAGTAACTGTCCTTCCGCTCCATCTGTGCCCCTCACCTGTGCCCTGCAAGGATGTAAGCCCCCCATCCCTGCAAGGCTGGGGCGGGAAGGAAGCGTGCAAGGTCCTCTTTTATTTTTTGTAAGATATCAAGGGCTGATTTTCTCTCTCTCTTGAAGTGTTAGCAAACCCCAAGGACAGCACTTTGGGGGCCCCTCATTTGCCTTTCCTTTCCGAGGCACAAGTGGCCAATTCTGAGAGCAATTGAGTTGTGCTTGAAAAATGTCAAGTGCATTTGGAAACTACACATTTTTGCTGACGCCTGGAGTCCTGAGCGGAGCTACTTCCATGACCAACCACTGGGAAAAAGTTCAGTTGGGGCATCACAGATGATTCATGGGAACACAGTGTACAAGCCCCCAAGGGGGAAAACCGGTCCTAACAGCAGCTCCGGAAAAAATCAGGAGAAAGTGCCTCACCCTGCCTGGACCTCCCACGACCTTTTGGCCACACTATTACCTTCTGGGTCCTCCTTCGTTTTATTTTATTTTATCATATTTCATCTTATGTTATCTTATTGTTTTCTTCGGCATGTGTCTATAAGCCTTGGGTAAACAAAACTTGCATTTTTCAACCTTTATTTTTTAGGAAAAATTTCAAACATAAAAGTCTTGGAAGAATAGCACAATGAAAGAATAACCACCTAGTTTCAACAATTGCTGTCATTTGGCCACATTTGCCTTGTCTATCATATATATATATATATATATATATATATATATATATACATACATACACACATATATGAGAGAGAAAGGAAGAGAGACCTTCTTTTTGCTGAACCATTGAAAGTAAGGATATTTGAAAGTTGCAAACTTCGTGACTCCTCCACCCAACTGATATCTCCATTCAAAACGTACATTTTAAAAATATATCTGTGAACAATCTAGTGTGTTCTCTGTAAATGAGACACATTTGGAAGGTGCAAAAGTGGTTAGTTTCTTAAATATGAATGTGCATTAGGATGGCTTTGCAAGCTTATGAACTGATACACTGCCAGCCCCCATTCTCAGGTCTGGATGAGGCCTAAAACTTTGTACTTTTTTAACAGAGCACTCAAGTGATTTGGGAAACATAATCTGAAAATCATTTCTTTATCATCTTTTTTTAAATTTGTTCCCTGAATCTAATCTTCTAAAGATTTGCAACACTGGGGTGAAATTGTACTGTCTCACATACGACATTCTGCTATTCTTTGGTCTTTTCGTTCCATCATTCTAAATACCAGAAACTGAAAAGAGTGAATGTGATAATGAGATGAGTGTCATTTAGCTGTGATCATCACAGATACCACAGTGCAGGAAGCAACCTGAGAGATTCATCCAGTAAGGGTTAAGATGCTTCTGACACTTCTGCAGCATGTTACTCTTTGTGAAGGGCTGGGCCCTTTTCTGTGTGCATGGATGCACATCTATAAGCCTGTTGGGAAAGCAAGAGTCAGTGCGTAAAAAAGAACCTTAATTTTTAAATTTTAAATACTCATCACCTTCTTCTTGCATTCGTTTTGACTTTGGAAAGGTTATAGGTCATTCATTTCATGAAGATTCGTTGAGGGCCCACTGTGTGCCTGGCTCTATTCTAGAGGTGAAGCTACAGTGTTAAATAAATTGAGGAAAATGCCTGATTATTTCAGACTTTGTAGAAATTTAGTTCTGATTTTGGAGACAGGCAGTAAATAATACACAGATATGTATGTACACAGAGAGAAGGAAAATAAGGGCAATAGTAACAGGTAAAAGCATAACACAGTAAAGAGGACCAGGAGAGGTCTCTCTGAGAAAGAAATATTAGAGCAAGGATAGGAAAAACATGGAGGAACCAGCTGTGCAGATATTTCCCAGCAGCAAGAACAGCAAGTGCAAAGGGCCTGAGGCAGGAAGATGTGACAAGGTGAAGACTAGAAAAAGGACAATGTTAGAATAAGGGAGGATAAGAATGTCAGAAGATTCCATGAGAGAGGTGGCCGGGGATGATCACATAGGATGTTACAGGCCATGGGAAAGATGATTTTGTTCTAAATGTTCCTGGAACGAGTGATATGATATGACTTCCTTTCTAGAGAGAAGTATGGAAATAAACTGCATTATGGAGGGAACAAATTTAGTACCCCATAAAGCAGTCTTACATGTCAGATTAAGTCATATCCTTCTATTTTTTCTTACTAAATGAATGTGTTTAAAATGACATTAAAGCTCATATAACCTTTTCAATCTTCATCCTGCAACTGTGTCATTGTTAAAACGTTGCTATTTTTAGTTTGTTTATTCTGTCCACAAAGATGACTAGTGCTTCCATTCTGGAGACAGCAAGGTAATATCAATATCTATCTATACTTATATATAAAATACAGCCATATATAATATACAGACACCTTTTCTATCTAACATACACATCAGGAATGTGGGTCTGGAGTTTAGGAAAGAAGTTGAGCTAGAAATGAAGACCCAGAGACTCCAAATTGGTCAGTGATGCTAAACCCACAAGAATGGACAGGGCCACTGAGGAGTGAGAAGTGGTGTTCACATATTTAATATTCATTCATGGATTCTTACAGTGTCTTTAAATTCCTTTGCTTTTGTTTGACTTCCTATTTTCATTACTCGCTCTTGGAGAATAGCCCAAGAAATAAATTTGATGGGATTCTAACTCCTCTCCCAGACTCGCTCCTTCACTCCCTCTGGCTTCCTGCTGTGCATGCGCTCCCACTTCTTGTAAGAACGGGTTATTATTTAGTGAATTAGAAAGCTCTTCAGGTATGTGTGCGACATTTGTCAAGCTTTAAATTAAAACTCACATTTCAGGCTCCTTATGTTGCTCTGAAGAATTAAAAATGAAAGCTGTTCATAATAGATCAAGCACTTACTATAAGAAACACATTGGTTAAGTGCTTTTCCTAAAGGATTTTGTGTTACCCTCACAACAACAGATGTGAGTGACTTTGGCTACCCCCATCTTACAGGAGAAGAATTGGAGGTGCTCGAGAGCAGGGTCAGATAATGTACCTGAGCTAACTTGTTCATGAATGGCACTGCCAGGACTCCAGTCCACACCTGTCTTGCTTCAAAATGCTGCTTTAAGAACCTATGATTTCCTCTAACAAAAGCCTCTCTTAATGGATCCCGTTAAAAGAAAGCTATTGGACATGAAATCTAAAGCCTTATTTCGAGACTCAAATTTCTAGGCTTTATTCAGATCGTTGAACATGCTTATATTTCAAATAAAACCTAAATATCTATTGTGTATTTTAATTTAGCAATGTTCAATGATTCACTAATTGGGTACTTGCTTTCTGACATGATTCTCAGTCATATGAAGCTTGCTTGATCTCTGTAAAGGATTAAAATACTTTCAAGTTTCTATCTAGAAGTAGCCACAATCACAGCACAGGACCAAAGGTCGAAAGAGAAGTTAAGGGTAATATGTACAAGCACACACTCTGTCAAAAGAGCTCTAGGCTTAAATTCTTGGACAGTTGCTCTACTTCTCCAAACCTGGTTTTTAAGATCTCAGTCAGTGATATTACAATATTCAGTTCGCAAACAGTTGTGCTATATAGCTCTAGTGTCTCTCAATAGTAGGTACCTACAATGTGATAACAGTCATTATCGCCACCATTTCTCAGTGACAGGAGTTCAGCTTCCCTATCTTCTTTTGCAGATATTTTGCAGGATTGTGGTGGAAACTGCATGTGCAAAAGTATAAAATTAGGCACATTTTTGAAATTAATCTGTGTCACCACCGAGTGTAGTGTCTGCCCCTTACTACAGCCATAGGATAAGGATAAGTAACCAGCCTTACATGACTGCATGAATGGGAGACAGGCAAAGCAGCTACGCTTTCACGAGCCATGCAGGCCCACTGACACTCTCTCTCTTCCCGCAGGCACTTCCTCTTTAAGACCTCCTCCGGAAGCACGCCTCTGTTCAGCAGTTCTTCTCCGGGATACCCTTTGACCTCAGGAACTGTTTACACGCCACCGCCCCGCCTGCTGCCCAGGAATACCTTCTCCAGGAAGGCCTTCAAGCTGAAGAAGCCCTCCAAATACTGCAGCTGGAAATGCGCTGCTCTGTCCGCCATTGCCGCAGCCCTTCTCTTGGCTATTTTGCTGGCGTATTTCATAGGTAAGTCAAGGCAATCTTCCTCACCGTTCCTAGTGGTGAGACACGGGGCGGATAGGGTGGATTTGTGAAGTTAGAGGCCCTCTGTCGTCTCTTCCTGGCGCCTGAAAGAGGGTTTAATGAGTGATGGATGGGAGTGATTTTTCCCTCCTGGAATCCGTTTAAATCTGAGGAGTTTCTTCTTTATGATTCTCAGTGACATTTATCAGAAGTGAAAACGAAGCAGCGTCACTTCCGAATTATGCGTCGTCATTCCTGCGAACCCACTCCTCACTCCCAGCGTAGCCTTCTAGACTTCTCTGTCACGGAATTTTAACTCAAGTCTATGATCTCAAATTCATGCAGCATTGGTTGACTTCACTCCAAAAACTGAATAAAAGATCAGGGATTGGTGTGGCCACAAACATCTTGATTGGAGGAAAAGCCAAACCAACTTGCATATTTTAAGAGATGTCAAACCAAAATAGGACTGAGTGACCAGAGCACATACCGGGTCTTTGTACAAAATCGTATCACTCAGTCTTAGCGGACCTTGTCCACAGCGCTTCCTTTGCCTCTGAACCCTCCTCTCACCATGTGCTACGGAATCTCAGTGAGGTTCGCCTCTCATGGTGGCTGTGCTTCTGGTGATTTAGTGTGTGACTTAGCAGCTCAGTGAGGTACCTTCCTTCCTGTACCAAGGGTGTTGGTTTGCATCCATGGGGTGTAGCTGTGGAACTCTGGAAAAGCAGCAGATGCGGAGAGCTCAGGGGCAGGATGCCACACACATACCAGCTTTCTGGGGAGGGCACAAATTCTGCTCACAGCTCCTGGCCCTGACAAGGAGCCCCAGTGTCGCTGCTCTGTCAGCTGAGATTGCCAATGGCAGATCTCCTGGCCTAGACAGAGGCCATGGTGACGTTTGTTAAAGTTTATTTGAAACACTTGATGGTTCTGGCTTGCTTTCAGGGCAGCTATGGCAGAGCTCCCTAGTTTGGCTGTGCCATGTTGCAAAGCAGATCTAGAAAACACCAGCTAAAAGAGGCTAACTCCCAAACAGTTCCCAGTATGTATGTTAAAACTCCTCCCACTTAGGAGAAAAGACCAGGCACCCTGACGAGCAATGCTCCCTTTGCCACTTCCCAAAACAAGCCTTCCCTCCCTGGCTCGGTGGAGACAGGAGTTTGGTGTGGGGAAGGAGTTCTAACACTTCCTTCCTCTCCAGGCAGCCAGCATGGTGTCTTCCAGAGAAAAAACAAGTCTAGCACTTTATAGACCATTCGACTTCAGCTTGTCTGATGTCAGAGGAGTGTAACTGTATACCGCCAGAAATCTGGGTCCTGCCCAATGCAGTATAAGCGAAAAACCAATGTACATTTTTCCCTCTCTCTTACAGTGTGGCTATACTTGTCTTAATATGGAAAAATAAGCATCATATCCCTTACCAATTATACTTCTCATAAATGTGGTCCAACAATGAGAACACTGACACCCCAGGGAAAGGTGCCATGTTTATCTGGAGTTTTGCAGAAGTTTTTGAGCTCTAAACCATGACTCTACAAAAGGATGGAGATCTGATACCCCTAATTTCAAGGCATGCCTGCTTGTCATTTCCTGGTGAAAGATGGAGTAATGATCTGACTTAAGGAGGAGAAGGATGTCTGTGCCCCACCCGTGGTCATTTGACGAGAATCTTTCGTGTTGTTAGGAGTTAGGTAGGTATTCAGGGACTTGGTAGAAGCAAATTGAATGTGCCTTCTGAGTCTTTGCGTGATTTGGCTTTATGTCAGAAGCTTCACACAGGGTCCATGAGCTCACTTTTCAGGTTTAATATTCTACTGGGCCAGTGGGTGCCGTGGGGAGCCCAGGTATAGAAATTGAGGCATGCCTGTCTCTGCCAATAGGGTCCCCATTGCGTCTCTTACTACTCTTGCAGGAGAGAGATAGATGGTTACTGCCTGATTTATTAGGCTTGATAGTTAAAATATAATAACTTTCTGTAAGGGCGATCATATAAATGGGAAACTGTATAGTGAGAGTTTAATGTTTTAATTGGGTATGTAACTTGTAAATGATGGATTAGGAAACATATTTATCCTCAGTCTGGAGGCTAGACCTGAGCATCTTCGGATAGTTTATTAGTTTATAATCCATCATTTCCTATTATATGTGTTTTAGGTAAGATTATGCTTTGACCCTGGAGTACTGAGAAATAGTTTATGACTCAAAATGAGTGATGTAACGGGCCAATTTATCCAGCAGTGATAGCAGTGAGTGTGGAGCTACAGGGCTACTCTCAGCCACTCTCCAGAGATGACCACAGGTCTGTCTGCAACGAGGTGAGGGTCAGGACCCTAAATGGCAATCTTGGCCTCAGTGACTCCTTTCTCTTTAGCCTTGAAAAAGTTGTTTGCTTCCTAAGTCTCCTAAGTCTTGGTTTCCTAAATACAACATGGAGGCAAGATTCTTATTTGTGTGCAGAAACTCTGAAGTATAGTAAGGATTAATTAATGTGTATAAATCACTTTGAAGATGAAAAGCAGTGTATTATTAATTACAAAGCTGCAGGGGCATACGCAGCGCATTGCAAACACAGAGGAGTGTGCTGTTAGAAGCAACCAGCAATCATGCCCACTTACGAAACAAGCCACTGGGGAAGGACAGAAGGGCACCAATGTCCCCTTGTTAAAGAGGCTGGAGCTCTTAAAATGTGAGTCCATTCTGGTTCACACATGACTCCACGTTCCCCAGAACATGACAGGTCCTGAAATTGAAACATCAGCCTCAGGACGTTTATGGATAGGCAGTGGGTTCAGGCCTGCCAGGCACTGTGACAAATACATCAAATTATCTTCCTTGCATGTTCAAACCCATAGAAAGGAGGCTTTCCAAAAGTGAGCAATTTGGAATAGCTCAGCCCTGTGACAAGTTCTCCACAGACCCAGCCATGTGGGTGGGTGTAAAAGCAGAATGCCAGCCCTTGTGCAAATTGGAAGACACAGGCCTTCACCGAAGCAGGAAAGATGCCCCAGTTCCTGCTCATGCAACTGGGGTGAGAGAACTTTGATGCTATGCTCTTCTATCAGATCCTTCCTGTGCCAAGTTCTCCCAATATACAAAACACCCTGGAATGAAATACTCTGAAAAGCTGCATGAGGTACCAGGGAGCCACTTTGCGTGTCCCTCAGCCCCTGGCCCAAACAATCCCTACAGAGCACTGCTGCAGGAGTGCAAGATGGGTTCCTTCTTAGCAAATTGTCTTTCATAGCTTTCTGTTTCCTGGGTTTTTTTTTTTTTTCTTTGCATTACTAAGATTGAACCCAAGGCCTTGCACGTTGTAGGCATGTACTCTTTGACTGGGCTGCATCTTTTTATTTTATTTTGAGACAAAGTCTTGATAAGTTGCCAAGCCCTGGCCTGGAACTTGTAATCCTCCTGCTTCAGCCCCCCGAGTAACTGGGATTATGAGCATGCTCCAGCACACCTGGCTAAGTTGTCTCTCTTCCTTAGGCAGCTCAAGTACTTTCATCCCTTACAATGCCAGAAGTCCCTCTGTATTCCTACAGTTCTGAATCACATAAAGAATGTAGAATTTCTCACTTGCTTTGTATCAGATATATTATGTTTTTAATCTTCATCATATACATAACAATAACTGTTAGGATTTTCCCTGATCCAAACTGGAAGAATTTCCATTTAAAGCACTTTTACATAATTATTCCATCTGAATTATATACCCCAGTTGCCAACAGACACTCTCATAGAAAATAAAATTGGCACATCACAATTATTTGATAAGCACTGGGGCTGAGGCCCAGGGAATCCAGTCACACGGCTGGTTCGTTGCAGGTCCAAGGAACCTCCTGGTCTCCTAAACTGGATCTTTCCTGATACTCAGCTTGTCTTCCCTTACCCCCTCTTGCATTGAAATTGCAGTTACCCAGGTTCTCAAACATTATAAGAAGCCTGAATGGTCCCTTTTGTAGCATTAACTCACCTTATCTAGTCCTATCCTCGTTAGCAAGGGAGAGTTGGTTCCTATCCTTGGGGAATCATTTTTTAACACAGTGACCCAAGACTGTACCTTATGCTTGCTCTCCTAACCTGTCTTAGCTCTGCTTCCCAGATATCTTCTATTACAGGGTCAGCAAACTTTTTCTATACAAGCAGGTGGTAATATTCTGGATCTTATGAGACACGCAATCTCTGGCCTACTACTACACAACTCTGCCACTGTAACTTGAAAGCAGCTATAGAAGATATATAAAACACCAGCAGCCGGGTGTGGTGGCACACGCCTGTAATCCCAGCATTCAGAAGGCTGAGGCAGGAGGATCATTGCGAATTCGAGACCAGCCTGGGCTACAAAGTGAGCACAAGGCCAGCCTCAACTGTATAGCGAGACCCTGTCTCAAAAAAACAAAAAACAAACAAACAAAAAAAGCACAGCCATGGCTATGTGTCCATGGAACTTTAATTATGGACATTGAAAAGTGAATTTTATATAATTTTCAAGTGTCATGAAATATTATTCTTATTTTGATTTTGCTCCAGCCATGTAAAATGTAAAGCCATTTCCTAGAGCATGTGTCATATAAAAAGAGGTGACAAATTGAATCTGCACCACAGCCATAGTTTATCAACCCCTGTTTGATTCTGTGACTGTTCATTTCCAAAGAATAACTTTTCAGGGTATCTCTACCTTTCTGAAAAAATTGCTTTCTGACTGGCAGAGTCCAACCAAGTGTCTACTGTGGACGAAGGAGTAGTTTTCTGACACTGGCATCATATCTCACAACAAGAAACTGTTTCACTTTGTCCCAAGCCACATTTTTTTTCCTGTTAAAGTAAGAAAAAGTAAGAAAAGTAAGCCACTTTTTTTCCTGTAAAAAACTTTCTACAGGAAGATGCCTATAATCCTAGCACTTTGGAAAGCTGAGGCAAGAGGATCACAATTCAAGCCTAGCCTGGGCAACTTACTGAGACCTTGTCTGAAAACAAAAAATGAAAAAGGGGCATTGCAGATGTAGCTTAGTGCAAAGAGCCTGGATTCAATGCCCAGCACTGACAAAAAACAACATAAAACAAAGCCTTTCTATAGTATGAAACATCTCGTCCGAATAGTATAATGTTTGACTAGACCACTTAAAAAAGTGTTGTAAACCACCAATGGATCAGAATCACCTACCCATTTTGCTGTGTAACCCCTTGTCCTCAATCTTTGGTTACCTCAGATCCCTCTGGAAATTCATTGCCTGTCTTTGGCAGTTACTCAGCGTCTAATGCCTTCTTTGTTGAGGTTTTCCAACAGGTTGTAACAGAGCTCCGTCATCAAATGACATTGTTTTTTTACCTCAGATTAGCAATGAACTAAGATCTCCTCTCCTTACAAGATGTGAAAGTCTTTACAGTGGTCACCCACATCAAGGGGGAAAGGTGCTTCTGGTGTGTGATTTGGCTGCTTTAATCCGGATCATCCCAGAAATGCTAAGACAAGAGTTGGCACAATGGTACAGCGTGACACAGACCATAGGGCGTCATCCCTGAGACATACACAATGTGTAACCCACACTGAGCTTCCCCCAAAGACTCCACATGGTCGTTAGGGGAGGAGGGGGAGAGAGAATAGTAAGAACGTTAGTGTCACCCTAATTAGTTTTCAGCTCTCCAGATTTCTGCCAAACTAAAATACATATCTATATATTAGAAAGTCACCTTGTCTTTTTTCACTGCAGTAATTCCTGCCAAATATGAAATACTGTGTTTTAAGTAAGCCGCTCAGAGCTCTGTCTTCTGCCACTCTGACTTTGATCTGTGAAGAACGCGGGCCATCAACATGTCAGGATGTTAAAAGTGTGGTAATTTGGGGTGCTTTCAGTTTCTTTTGAAAACAATGAGAGATTATTTTCTATGGAAACTAAAAGCCTACCTAATGTGTTTAAAGTTGCTACACTTGAAAATTGATATGTTGAGACTCAGACTGATGAATCCTGCGTTCTTGGCTGCTATTTTGTGTATTCTTGTCTCATTGAACAGAACAGGTTTGGGGAAAACATAAAGAAAATGACAGAAAATGATGAGAACGGTGTACTTACCTGGCATTTTTTGTGATGCTGCGGTCTAGGAAAGATGGTGGCCTTCTCATTCACACCCTGAGCTCTTGGGCTATCTGAAAAGATGATAAACCTCACCTTCCTGCATGAGTTCTACACTGTATATTTACCTCTCGTTATCTAAGGGGTAGAATGCAAATGATTAAATTGAAACAGTCCAGCAAATAGCATTTCCATCTAACTCCCCAGCCCCAGATGGTCCAACAGAAACAGAAAGCTGCCCACAAATAAGTCAGGGCACCCAGTCACGTTATCTGTTTGGATATTAGTAGCAGACATTTTATCTAATAGATATGCTAATGTGCTCTTAACCCGATAATAAAGCCCTGTCAGTGCTTCTGGACCAGTGAGTCTTTTGTTTCATATTCTGTCAATTTATGGGAAGCAAATTAAATCATTCATTAGCTGGGTCTCCACCACCCACTAGCCACAAAGCAACATCCATACCTTGTGTCTGACATTTGAGCAAAGATGAATTCTTCTGCTCCAGAGAAGGATGCAGCATCTTCAGAAACATATTGTGCAACCTGGAATGTCTGAAATGCTTCTTGATAGTGAGTAGCTAAGAGCAGATGACTTTGCTTTCTCCTGAGATACTTGGTCACAGCTCTATAAGGATAGGGCTTGCCTTCCCTGTGGGAAAATGCTGGGAAGGGGAGCCAGGAAGCAGTTCCAGGTCCTGACATTGTACAGCATTTTAATGTATAACTAGGAAGAAGGAGTAGATGCTGCAACCCGTGCACCTCAAGGCCCACACAAGGACCACAAGGACATGGTGTTGGCCTCATCTGCCAGCACAGGACTTTGTGCTTCCACGCACCATCCTTTGAATCGCTACTCAAGGCTTTGTCCTTTCTCCTCTGAAGCAGTTATCCCTCTGCCAGTCATCATCAATCAGTTCAGAAGTCACAATAAGCTACTGTTATACAGCTGTGCTTTCTTCATATACCCTGAGTCTTGTTTCTATTTGGGAAACTCCCCTCTGTCTCTGTCTCTGTCTCTGTCTCTGTCTCTGTCTCTCTCTCTCTCTCTCACACACACACACACACACACACTCACTCACTCACTCACTCACTCACTCACTCTTTCTTTCTGGTCCTGGGAATGGAACCTGGGGGCTTAAGCATGCTAATTAAGCACTCTACCACTGAACCACACCCCCAGGCCAACTGTGTGTTTTGACCACACTCCTTAGGGTAATGACCAAGCATACAGGCACCCCACCCCATCCCTGCTTCCGTGAGCAGCTTTCAAATTTCCGATTTTCTAAGTCTTTCGTTTGTTAACTTATTTGCACTTATTTCATGGTTTTGGATTCTGGGCAGTTTCTGATGTACTGACAATAATTATTATTTCATTCAGTAACACCATGGTAGAGGTTCTTCCCTTGCATTGGTTATTAGACAAGCAGACTGATAGAACAGACTTAGGTATCAGAAAGATCTAGGTTTGAGTTTGGATGTGTAAGCTACATACAAGCCATACGACTATGGGCTTTGCTGTTTCACACTCTGTACCATAGTTTTCCATTTGAAAAAATGGGAATAATTCCTATTTTGTAAAGATGCTTCAAAACATGCAACTTTTCTCCACATCCAGTATATGGATAGTTATGAAAAAATGTCATTATTTTATGCATCCTCCAGAAAAGGGCAAGATCACCAGTTAAGCAGTGATACTTAGAGCAGTTATATTTTTTATTTCATACATTTGGAAAGAGACAGACTTGGATTGATATAACAGTGTCTAAATAAATAGGTTCACAGGTCCCAAAGGCTTAAAAGACAACACCCATGCTAAGGTCCATTCTGACTTCTGATGTGAAAGTAAGAAAACATCTGAGTCTTAGAATTAGGTGCAGCATAATGGGACCTGGCACAGGCCAGAAGTTCAGCTAAAAGGAGTTACTACAATTAGCTCTTCACTTCTAGATCAGATCCAATAAGAAGAATAAGCCAGGTTTGAGGGTCCTTATAACCCCAGAACAGTAACTACCAGTGTCCACAGTGTCATAGGCAAACAACAGGTGTTTGTCAAATTAATGAACGCTGATTAGGGTTAGGTGAGAGTCAGAGCACCCGTGGAAGCTGCTTCCCAAGCACCCCAGTCCATGTGCTTCCCCACTTGTGAAGGTGAGGCTCTGTTTCCTGTTGGTAGCTGCCACTGTTCCTGAATTGCATTTCAGAATTAGGAAGCATTTAGGCAAAGGAACCGTTAGAGGGACCATGTAAGCGCCATGTTTACGCCCTCTAGTAGGAATCTGAGGTTCCCTGAAATGGAGAGAACTGGCTCCGGGAAACTAGGAAGTGTTTGTGTCTGGCAGACGGCCACCATTTGGCACTCACATTACAAAAGTGTAGCAGAATTTAGTTGGAGTTCAAGGTGAAGAAGCAAATAATGGCATAAATCTGGAAGTCTGTTGGCTGTTTCTCTGTAAAGGAGGATGTGCTAAAAAATGGAAGCAATCGCTGCAAGGCACCAAGTAGAGAAAAGAACTACTATATGGTGAATTAGGTCTGTGTACACAAGCTGTATGGAATCTTCTGTGCTCTGAAATGCCCTGCTTAACTATATAGCCTCATATGGCAAAAATTTGACCCAAAGCAAACTTCCAAAACAGATGTGTTTCTTTTAAGGTTACCTTGCACCAGACTTCTTCATACCCTCCAGAAAATTCATGTTCTAATTGTTTTCTTGGGTTTTTTTTTTTTTTTTTTTTTTTTTTTTTTTTTTTTTTTTTTTTTTTTTTTTTTTTTTTTTTTTGGTCTTTTTGAGACAGGGTCTCGCTATGCAGTTCAGGCTGGCCTTGAGCTCACTTTGTAACCCAGGCTGGTATCAAACTCACAATGATCCTCCTGCCTCAGCCTCCCAAGTGCTGGGATTACAGGCAGGCACCACCATGCCTGGCCATGTTTTGATTATAAAGAATAGATATTCAGAATTTTTCCCCAGCCTTTTTCTTACCAAGCATTCATTAGGCAGATATTTCATAATAAGGTACCCTGCATTAGGAGAATAGTTCATCAATTGTATTACCACATTCAATATTATCATTTATAAAAAGAGGTTAATGCAGTGTGTGTTCTGCTAATTTCCTTTTTTATATTATCAGTCTTCTATCCTTAAATTACAAGTAAATATCAGAATATATCAGAAAATCTAACAGCACCGAGCTACATGGTAGTCAGAAAAGAGCTTTGCTGAGAAAAAAAAAAAGAAAAAGTACTGTCTTCCCTTCTTGGAACCAGAAAAAAATTTATAAGATACATAATAGGTATCATCTTTCAAAGGCATTTTTTTCTTGCAAAACCAAAGCTCTGAGTGAGAAGGGAGGAGAGATGATTTGCCCCCAATCTTTGTGTTTCTTTCATCATGATTCTCTTCACAGCTGTTAGGGAGGCCCTTCCCTTGGGATGAGCTTTCAGTCGAGTTAGGTCATTTGTGGGAAGATATGTGCGAACATGTTGGGCTGTCCCCGAGGGAGTGTGATCCTTACAGAAGAAGGGCATGTTACCTTGCTTTTGCCTTCGCAGTCATGATGCAAACCTCTCGGTTTGCTTACTTACGTTACACCATGAGTGCTTTCGAGTCACGCTAATGAAGTTTAGATTAAACTTCCTTATATTCCATGGAGGAAAGTCAGTGACAGTATGTTACCTGCATTCTGTTCTTCAGGCCGTGATAAACATATTAGCATCTTTCGGGGAAGTTCAGTGCCTTTGAATCAGATACCTTTTTAAAACTGGTTTTAAGACTACCTTGTGCCAAATTTTATCAACATAGATTTCTGGAGCATTAGCTAAATTTAAAATATGTGTGTTTAAATTTTCTTTGAGTGACAAAATTTGATATTTCCTGAATCTGGAGAGATGTGTGGGCGGGCTACTCTTTTTCCTATGAAATAAGTGTCTTGTAACTATATGTTAGTTCTACGTATTATCAATTTTATGGTAATTTAAAATTTATTAAATGTGTACATAGAGATTTACACATGTTAAGTTCACACTTTTCCATTGGACAAGGCGTTTATTTTGCAAAGTGATCAGCCAGTTGTACTGTGTATTAGAATTTGCTGACCAGCTTCACAATCTGTCCTTGAAGATTTTTTCCTGAACTTGGAATCTAACAAGCAACCCCATAAAACAGTATAGTTAATAGGAAAGATTAAAGAGCCTGGGGTAAGTTCTATTTTGCATAAATGACTGGAGCTCTGATGCTAGTCAGGCACACACCAGTGATAAAAGGCACCTCAGTTTCATTTTTCCCAGGATCATCAGGGAACAGAAGTTTTTACACTAAAAAGCTTTTTATTAACTCATTGCCATGAATCAATGGTCAGGCATCCTTTTTGTTTCCTAGCAATGTGGAGTTGTCTTACCACTGTACAGGAAGAAATTGAGAGCATTTGTGTCTATTTTTTATCTGATCTGTTTTTATCAAATGAAGACATTATATCCTCCAAATTTTACTTGAAAAATTGTAAATCTTCAAGAAAAAAAAAACTGGCCTATGATTAGCATACATTTCTTGGGATCACAGCAGTAAAAAATCAGGAACCAAAAAGAAATTGATACCAAAAAGAATAGATCGCAATTTAGAAGGAAAATAAGATAAAGACCTCAGAACTCTGGGAGGCTGAGGTAGGAGGATCGCCAGCCCAGGCAACTTAGTGGCTTAGCTAGACCCTGTCTCAAAATACAAAATATAAAGGCTGGGGTGTGGCTTAGTGGGAAGGCTCCAGATACAATCTTCATATGTGCAAAAGAAAAAAAAAAAAATAGGGATTGACTCTGTGAGTAGAAAGATTTACAAAGTCAACTAGCAGCACAAACTATGGAATGTCGTACACCAAACAGGATAAAACATGGAACAATGAGAAGATCAAAGTGTGGAGTCAGGTGGGGCTGACCTTTCAGCATACCAAATCACCCATAATCTTCCACCTAATTTCTTGAACCAGTAAGTCCAACCAAGGTAATAAGATGAAGAGCAGTAGCTGACAATTGCTCAGAGGTGCTGTTTTACTACCTCATCTTACATCATTAAACTTTTGGTTCCCTCATGAGCTACTTAGATAAACAACAGTGGACAGCTTAACATTTATCCAAATAAACCAGAAAGCTCCCACAATAAAGGAAATTGAGTTTATAGACACAGCAGGCTCTTGCCTAATAGTTTAGAGTAATGTGTCTAATGTTGAACATCAATCTATATTTCAAATATATTATGAAGGGGGCCCTCTAAAACTAATTCATCCCACAAAATTGTTTTACACTCAGGGTGGTTTATCTTCTGTTGTGTCTAATTGATATCTGTGTAATTCAGCTACAATCCTTGCTTCTGAACATGATGTAAGAGATGGAAATAAGCAATGTGGCAATGGGTTCCCAGGGGAGCATCAAACATCAGGCTTCTAAGTCACCTACACCTTCTCATGTCTTGTCATTGGAATGACCCTTGAAGCTAGAGAGCAAGGGTATTTTTTTAACCTAGCAAAGGAATTCTTAAGTGACTTCTTTTCAGTCCCAGTCAAAAACCTACATGAAAGAGGAGAATTCTTTTATACCAGATTCTTTTGCTGTCTTATTTTGCTGATCTTCATGGAAGAAAGGAATGCCCATTAGATGTATTTGAGATTACCTTACAGTTTTATCTTCCAATCAAATTCAATGGATTTATGAACTACCAGTATTTTGGAAAGTCCTAATCCCAAATGGGGTCTAGCTGAGTCTAGAATGAAACTTGAATATAACCGGACAGATACTTCACTTCTTTCCCAAGTCATATCTGGCGGTGGTGGAGGCAGAGGAGCAGCCTGGAGAGAGAGAAGGGAGGTTGGCACCCCTTCGGAGATGTGTGCCCATGTTTGTGTGTGCACAGATCCCACAGGCACACGTGTACATCACTACTCTCACAGATACTCCTCCAAATGCCCTGGTCAAAACCATTTTTAATTCATATATTTTTTGAAAATATTTAACGAACACATAATTGCACACATTTGTGGGAGATGGTATGATAATTCAGTACATGTGTACAATAAATAGGTAATGGTCAAATTGGGTAATTAGCATTGCACCTCCTTAAACATTTACCATTTCTTTGTTTCAAACCTTCAAACTCCTCTCTTTCTGTCATAAAATACTTAATGAATTGTTAGCTGTGCTGCAGAACACTAGAGCTTATTCCTCATAGCTATACTTAGTACCTGTTATCCATCTCCCCTCTCTCCCCCGCTCTACCCTTAATATGTGCACATTGCGATGAAATCCTCAGCTGTGAATCTGAGTTGACTCTCAGGGTCCCCACTTCCGGTCCTACTTTGCAGGTTTGCTTGTCTGCAGTGTGTGCATTCACACAGGTGTGAATGTCACCATTTCTTTCTTCTCCTCTCCCCTCCCTAGTACATTGCACCATTAAATAGCCTTGGGCCAGGTCCAGATTTCTCCTGCTCTGTCAAGTTCAATTTTTTTAAAGTAATATACGTAATATGAAATGACAACACAGTTAATTTCATTTTAGGCTTTTTTGAAAATGCACTGTTCTGCTCATCCACAGCTCCCACACACTCACTTCATCCCCACTCTGAAGCCCCCTCGTCCACCCCTGGCTCTTTCTTCAGAAGGTCACTGCCGTGAGGGTGCTGCCTGGGTCTCCTGGTCGTAGCCCTGTCTGGGAGGAAATGTCTCTGTTTCTCTGGTGAGGATGTGAATGCTGATTGCATGGTGTTTTATTCTTCTCTTCAAAACTGACAGGAATTAAGCCTTTTAGAAAGGTCATCTGACCCAGCAGTGATAGCCCTATTGTAATGAAATACTGATGGCTTGTTTTAATGTCAGAGGCAAAGAGGGGAGCGGAACCAAAGGAAGGATCTGTGACCAAATTTATCTTGAAGGAAGAAAAGAAATTGCCTCTTCTGTTTGTATGACTAAGAAATGTATTAAACAAATCATGTACCCCACCCAGGGAGAATGCTGTCAAAACATGAAAAAATAATAATAATACAGAGATCACATGAAAGTCAAGCCTGAGCTCTTCTTATAATTGCATGTCTGAGTACCCTTGCTAATTTTGCCCACGCCCTGTATAATTCTTTCTTCATTACACACTCCTGCTGCCTCACTCCTACCCAAAAATTTTACCATGCCTGTGGCTGCCACAGTATAAAACAAAACAGCAAAACCAGAAAAGCAGCTAATTGAGAAGATCCCCAGAGTGGGTAGAATTAACTCTTGACTTATCGTCATGCCTTCAGAAATCATTTACCAAGATGGATGGATAACAGGCACTTTGATGTAGAATCTCTCTTGATAGCAATGTAATGAGCAACTCAGTATAGGCTGCAGAGGGTTCTGTAGGTTCTGTCTGTGTAAGAAATACTGTGATATTTTGGCTGATTTTCATTCATGTGATAGACCAAGTGGGGTACAGACTCTGATGGCAGAGAAGTTTTTCTGCAAAGGGAAAAATAATCACCATAAGAAAAAGTAAGCGTGCACAAGAGAGGAAAAAAATAAGCATTTCCTTGAGTCCTTATAAGATATAGATAGATGTAGACGTAGACATAGGCATAGGCATAGGGTGAGTGTGTGTGTGTGTGTGTGTGTGTGTGTGTGTGTGTTTCTGGGAATATACAGACAGGAGAAAGGGGCCATTGGCTCCTCTAGAATGAGAAAGAACCACACTTTCACCATTGGCTTTGTGAATAAATGGAAGCTTAAGTTTCATGGTCAGTTCAGAAAATCCTCTGACTTAAATTAAGCAGGTTCTTGCTTTTCCAGTGGATGATGAGGCTACAGTTTTAGCCCATCTGTTCACAGCCCTGGCCCTGGCATCCTAAGAGATTCTACCCATTTATCTTCAAAAGCCAAAGAAAGGAGCATGATGTGAGAGGGGAAACCAAAGCCCAGGAGAGATTACTGTGATGCTGAACAGGGACTTGAAAGCTTTACCCTGAACCATGTGGTTGCAGAAGAGTCCTGAGGTGCTTGTACATGAGGGTCGCTGGGGTGTCTTGACTGAAGGTTTTCCACATGTACATAAAGATTCTCCATGTAGAAGAGAATTTTGATTGGGGCTTTAATGCCTTTGAATGTGCATCAAGAATAACACTGACATGCTTTCACCATAGCCTTGGAATCCTAAAATAAATAATAGAAAAATTGTGATTTAAAATATAATTCCAAATACTAACTGGGCCCTGCTGCCTAGATGAGTAATAAGCCTCAATAAATGTGTGACAGGCACAAGGCTCTTCAGTATGAAGAGTAGTGAGGCCTCAGAAATAGAAATAGGTTTTTCATTACATGAGGGATTATGTTCAGTCTGACTGCGGAGCCTGTTCACAGGGCCACAGCTGCATCTTCTGCCTGCGGTCGAATTAACCAGTAATAGTAAAACAGTGACGCACTGCCTGAAGCGGCAGTTTGTTTTAGGGAAGAGAGAAAGGTCGCTTTCTTCTGCTTAAATCGGGATTACCATTGTTTACTACACACTTTCCCTTAAACTTCTATTCCACTGTGCTAATGAGCTGCAATTTGAGTTGGTTCCACCTGGGTGCCTGCTGAAATTTGTGAGCAAGTCAGGGAGCCAGCAGTCAAGATGGTTTGGGGTGGTGTTTATGGCTGTTGTATTTTTACCTGCATTGACTCGTCAACACATGCAAGTAGTTTTGTTTTTGAAGATCATCAGAAGTTTCACTTTTTGAATTTTCAAGTAAACTCCACTATCCATCTGAGCTGTTCCCAATTCAGGAGCTCAAAACTCAGCTCTCCAATGCCAGGGCTCCCTTCTTCTTGTGATTGAGGTGTGTCACAGGAAACTAAGAGTCACTCTGCTTCTTGGTGTCCAAGGCTATGGGGTCTTCAAAGATGAGTTTGAGCTGGGATTTGAGAAAAGTTTGGAGGCCCAGGTGAGGAACGAAGGGCCCCTGTAATGAGCATAATGGCTTATCCATTTCAGAGAAGCTTTCTTTCTCCCACAGTAACACAGAATGCCCTCCTGGATCCAAATAATGATTCACTGAAACTTTATCCAGGCTACTGTTCATCTGATTTGGAAATCAGATATGTAGTTTTTGCAGTTCTTCACTGGAAGGACCATCTGGGTAGTGGAGCAGCCCAGTGAATAAACTGGATTTGGCTTAGCAAGTCAAGTGTAAATCTTAACCCCTGCTAAGCAATTACTTTTAGAAAACTTTACTAAATTTCTGTTTTGTTTTGCTCAACTATAAGGAATTGGTAAGAACAGTTTCAATGATAATAACACCTTTTTCATCATCATCCTACATAAAGTTTAAAGTAGATGCGGTTTTTACAATATTTTTGGTTGAGAAATACACAAAAGCACTACATTATAATTGAGAGATTGGCCATCAAAGTATAGAGAAAGAGGAAACTCCCTGGTTTATAGTGGTTGGGGATAACTGGGTAAGGAAAACTCCAGGTTGGATCAGGCCCAGCAAGATGGATACAAATGGACCTAGAGGTAGGCTAGGGAGCCCCTCTGACAGCAAAACTAGCAGCAGGCAAGGTGAGAGGCCAGAATGAATGGAGAAAGCGGGGAAGGAAATGAGGAGCTCAGCTAGCATGGAGAAGGATACCGCCTAAGAGCAATGGCAAATAGAAGGGGAGATACAACATGACCAGATGATAGATGGTGGGGAAATCTGGGAGGAGGTTTCATTTGATTAATTTGGCACTAGGGAGGTGCTTTAAGTTCGTAAGCAGGAATGTAATATGATAAAATTATGACATGATATCATGTCAATTACCTAGTAGATGCTCCATAAATATTTATTTGCTATTTGATTGAAGACTCAGGATAGATTGGGAAATGGGACAGGAGACAGGGAGACTTCTCAAAACGCTCTGGCTGTAATCACTGTGTGTGTGATGGGGAGGGCCCAGATTAAAGAAAGAGCCATAGAAATAGAGCTTCTGAGGTGATTTGTGAGGGATCTCTCGCACAAGGAAGAAAATACAGAGTTGGGATACAATGTGTACTGCAGTGACTAGGGAGTGCAGGGAGAGAAGATTCTACTGTGTCCTTGGGGCTTCTTTATTGTCAGAATGAGAGAACTGAAAAATTAAAAATTAACAAACCATCCTTAAATCACCACATACTTGTCTAAAAGCAAGGTTGGCCAAAACATTTTTTAATGGCTGTGTAATCCTACCAGGGCTGGCTAGAAGCCATTCTTTTTTAATGTACTCAGTCAATCTCTGTGTGGTTTCTTTATTATGAGAGGGCCTTTTGATCCAATAAAACCCATCAAGACCCCTTCTGAGGCATTCAGTTTGGATTTTGTATGAAAGTCTGTTGAGAAAAAGAACAGAAGAATTGGGTTAAAACTAAATTCTAACGAAATCCCTCCATAGCGCAGTACTTATATGTAGTGCAAATTTTGTGAACCGAGAAGAGGCATCAGGCTGTACACTGAAACTCAGCATACCCATTTATAAATAGAAAACACACTCCAGGAGTTGAAGGCTCTTGCCTTTACAAATGCAGACTGTGGCCAGGGGAGGCTGTGCCGTTGCCCTTTCTGATTTGGAGCAGTGAAGCTTACAAATGAAAATCTTAAAAGAAGAAACTTGCCTTTTGATCAGCTGGTTAGAGGCAGGTTTGAAATTATGATAAATCTGCTACATATTCACTGTACGAGCAGGTTTAAACTCTAATGCATCTGCCCCTGTATCTGCAAATGAGGCTGACTCACTGTACCCAGGCTGAAGGGTGAGATGGATGAAGTTGGTTATGGGTTTATGGATCCGGGCAGAGAGGGCTAGACATCAGGGAATGCGCCTTTGCCCTCCTCCCTCCGCCCTCCCTTTGCACCACAGCGAAGTTTCGATTTATTTTCCATGCTTTAACATTTGACTGAAGTACATGAAATACCCTCTCAGATTCTAGGTGCCCAAAGTAAAAGCAGAAAGCAGCACGCTTACCTGGGAATTTGGAAATTCTCCTCTGAATTAACCAAGGTAATTTAAACCCCGTGGGCACCTTAATTTTTGCAATCTGTATTCACTGTATAGAAGACCCCAAATTTAATCAGTTGTTATGTCCCTGTGCTTTCTAGCTTCATCCTCTGTCACACCTGTTTACATCTGCCTTCTGCTACAGGGGAACAGGAGACTAGACATTGGTGTTTAGCCAGGCATCCCATTTTCTGTCCGGGTTTTGACCCTGTGCCATGGTGCTCATCTTAGAGACTCCTAAATCAGTAATCATTCCCAAGCTCAATTGCTTAAGACCAAGGTCAGACCCTTGCCTCTTCTCTTTCATTTCACAGGAGAAGCACATAATACACTGAAAACCCCCACCCCTACAGCCTGCAGAATCCTCTGCAGCCTCCCCAAGACCCCATAAGAGAGAAGTCACTAAGGTTAGAGGCCCTATCTTAGGGGAGAATTAACTGTGGTGTGTATTCCCAACAAGTGCTCAGCTCAGTAATAAAAATGAAGAGTTATTGTATATGGCATTTAATGTAGCTGACTTACCAGTCAGATTGGAATTGTCTCAGGATAGCTAAGGCATTATTATCTAATTGCAGTCCTATAGCTGACAACACTCGGTAAGCCTCTTTAAAATATCAAGGAAACCTGCTCTTGGGAATTCAAAGATTGTATAAGAGGTGTAAGACATTCAGGAGAAGTTTAGAGTAGAGTTTGGAATAAAATGAACAGGCTCTTAACCATGGGTAAAATTGTAAGAGAACAGCTTACACTGTTCTTGCAAACCAACTTGTCATTTCTCAAGTGTATAATGAAATAACGTGCATACATATTTTCACTCAGAGCGGCCTCTCCCTCAAGTTCTGTCCTCTTCAGTGTTTCGTAACATACACAACAGTATTTCAGCACAGTGTTCCACAGTCTCAAGACTGAGGGTTCCCAAAAAGATCCAAAGGGAAGCGCAAATAGCTAGCAACTCGGAGACTGCGTATCACTAAGGAAATGATGATGAAGACAGGTGTTCATGGAGAAGAACTCTGACAATTACTGGGAGTAGTGGAGAATGAAAGACGCGGACGTTTCTAGTCTGCAGCTTTGCAGGCTGGTAGATCTTTGATGGTATCTGTGTATGAGGGGAGCAGAGGGCTTGCCAAACACTGTCTAGGTAATATCAATAGTCCAATTTGGGGGTGTGACTAAACAACAGGGAGAGAGAGGCTTTCTTGGGTCTTCTTGGGCATTGCTTCCTTTTCATAACTGCTCTTTACCATGATCCTTTTGGTTGTAGTAATGCTTTGTATGACAAAGATGGATGTGTGAAAAGAACCCACTAGCTCTTTTCACAGACTATCAAATATTTTGCTTATTAAGCTGACTTGATTTGAAGTGATCCCTGGCACGGATTGATGAAATCTCCCAGATGTTATCACTTTTTGCCCTGTGGGCCAGTCGCAGTAATAACCAGCTGCTTTAGCCCTTCCTCGTCAGTGAGGTGGTTAGCACCCAAAGATGTGCGAAATTATCTCTTTCCTTCTCTTTCAAGTTTGCAGGTGATGCGGGATGACAGTGCTTTGGGGACCACTTACAGATTGTCCCCAATGAGAGTCACCTAGCAAGATATTTTTTTTGTACTTCAGAGCTTCGATGCCCTTTGTTTTAGCTAAGTACATCCTCACACACCATGCCTAGGAATATTTGACAACGTATACACTTTGGGTTGTCACAGCTGGAGGATGCTACTGACAACTAATGTACAGAAGCCAGAGATTGTGCTATGTAGCCTACAATATGAGGACAGATCCTAAGATAAACAATTATCTGACCCAGAACATTGGTAGAACAAGGTTGAGAAATTCTACCCTAAATGATTTGTAATTAAAAAAAAAAAAAAAAACCTCAGACCAGTGTGGTACATCTTTAGCTCTGGGGTGCTTATTCCTTTTGGTGCTATTTGGTATTATTTTTCATGCCTGATGTCCTCATTTCTGGGATAGAAGCACCTGTGCTATTAAGTTCTAAGAAGTTGTCTGGCTAAATGGGTCAACTCAGTTCTGTGACAAGAAAGTTGAACTGAGGGAGTGGAGTGAAAAAATACCCCTGAATGTAAATCTTTCCCAAAACATCACTGCATGTTTTTCTCTCTATGAGAAGGGTAGAGTGATCAGCCACTAGTTAAGGACCTACTATGTGCACAAACTTCACATTTGCTATCTGACCTCAGCTTCCCATTAACTTTGTTTTCCAATATATACTGAGATATAGAAATTCAGAGAGGTTAAATAACCTGTTAAAGGTCATGCATAGCCAGTGGTTGGGGTCTGGACTTCACATCTATTTAACTGTATTGTCCATGTTCCCACCACTATGTACATTGCTATCAACTTATAAATATATGCCTGTATATGTTTGCATGTCTCAAGAACCCCCTAAATCTACCCTTAATGATAATGCTTCCACGAAAAGAGAAAATCGAGTACCTCTGATCACATGAAGACAGATCAGCCGCATGTTGGCTATGTCCAAAATGCTGAGTGATGGCAGATTCCTCAGCCAGTTCTCTTTCATAAAGATGGTCCATGTTGGGGATCCTGAGCAGGCAAAAAGAATTGGGAAATGAAATATACTTCAAAACTTAAAATGAGAAGACTCCTAAGTCCTAGGCAAGATGCCCAATTAAGATGGTGTTTCAGTTAAGAATGTTTTCAGCTAGAGCTTACCAAAAATAAAAAACCATTAAAACCCTAATAGCAGCTTCTACTGAGGCTCTATTTTCCTAGCTGACTAGACGTACAACATTGGCAGTATCCAGGATCATGATGACATCGAGAACCTGACCCACTCCTATTTTCCCACTCTGTCATTCCCAGCACTTTGGTTTTCTTTCCTTGGATTTGCTGCCTCGTTGTGATAGGATAACTAATGCCTCTCCAGAAATCATATCTACTTTCAAGTAGGGAAGAAAAGTAGGGGAAGGATTCAAGTTCTATGCCCATTTCATCAAGAAAAGCCTCAGCCACCCCTCCACCAACACACACAAGCATACTTGCAAAATTTTACTTACATCTTAGAACTTCCAGCTGGGTCACATGGCTATGCCTTATTTTAGGAGGGATAGTAAAGCTTTTCTGGATCTGTTAATTGAAAGCAACAATGGAAAAGAAGGTTAGAATTGTCTGATGCAACCAAAAACCAGCAGCAGTGACTGGTCAGAGTGATTTTATCCTCAAAAAGCCCAGTGTCTACATTGTTGAAATAGACACAAGAGAGCTTTCTGCAAAATCTCTCTTACATACTTGCACAGGAGAGTACTTGAAAGAAAGTATATTAGTTTGTTAGAGCCACTGTAACAAAGTACCACAAACAGCGGTTTGCAGCCCAAGTTTATTATCTCACAGTTCTGCTAGTCAAAAGTCCAACATCAAGGGCTCACAGAGCCAGCCTCCCTCTAAAAACATCAATGACAAGGACCTGTTCCAGGTTTCCCCTGGCTTCCCCTAGTGCCTTAGACTGTGGCAGTATAACACCAGTCTTCACATGGTAGCCTCCTGTGTGCATCTCTCTCTATGTCTAAATTTTCCCTTTATATACGGACATCAGGGCTGGGGATGTAGCTTAGCGGCACAAGTGCCTTCCTAGCAGGTGCAAGGTCCTGAGTTTGATTCCCAGTACCAAAAATAAATAAATAAATACGGACATCAGGGGCTGGGGATATAGCTCAGTGGCACAGATGCCTGCTTGGCAAGCACAAGGTCCTGAGTTCGATTACCAGCACCAAAAAAAAAAGAAAGAAAGAAAGAAAAAGGATATCAGTTATACTGGATTTGGACCCACCCTAATAAGCTCTTTTTAACTTGGTCAATTGTGAAGACCCTATATTCTAACAAGGTCACATTCATAGCTACGGTAGGACTTCAACACCATTTTAGGGCACATGATACAACCCACACCATAGGGTTTTTCTGAATCTTTCATACTATCTCAATAATAATGAAGGTGGTTAATATTTTGAACCAGTTACTATATGCTAAGAAGTTCATACAGACTTCTTTACATGACACGGTCATGATTATTTCCATCTTAAAGAAAGGGAAACTGAGGCACAAAAATACCGGGTGGTCTTCAAATTACATAATTAGTAACAGGGTTCAGTCTCAACAGCATGTGTACAAACCCCTGGGTCCTTGAGTTTATCATGTGAACTCAGCCATAGCCGTCTTCACCACTGGTGTCATAAATGCCAAGGGTAAATAGGTTGATTTCCTTCCAGCTTAAAAAAAAAAGGGAAGAAAAAAATTATAAAGTTTTTCTTTGCTGCCTTAGAAACACAAATAAACCACTTCATTCTGCACTCAGCATAATGGTTTCCTCTTATTCAAATGCAGGGCCATCTGTGCAAAGTATTTTATTTCATCATTCATTGAAATTCACTTAAAAGATGAAATCACCCTTTAATGGAACAATGAAATAGATAGACTCCCAAACTGAAGGCAAATGACTTGAAGGTGGGGACCCTGCCCAACTCCCTCCTGCCCAGAGTCTTCTCTGACAAGCCCAGTGAGGAAAGGAGACTCTCTGGGAGGAAAACAGGACAGCACAGCTTACACCCAGGCAGTTTGTGTGGCTGCCGTGTGGTGTAGGTGCGTCCTCTGAGCCTTTGCAACTGTGGTGCAGACCTTGGTGGACGCGTGGAGTGTTGCGTGCCACGCAGGCACCGTAACGGACCCCTGTTGCCGTGGTCTCAGTAGCCTCTCAGAATCATTCGGGATCCTGCTGCTGCACTCATCCTGCGACAGGACCACGGATGGGAGGGAAAGCTGCTTTTCACGGACACGACTGAATTCTCAGAGGGAGTGTGGCTTTTCATAGATGTAGCCCAGATCTCTCATTGCCTCCTGACTGGGAGAGAATACAGGATAATACGGGAAATGATAGTGAAAGGGAAGTAATGCTATATGTTTATGCAGTCCCTGTGTTTCTGTGTGGATTTATTAACTGCATTTGGCAACTGCAGAAAAATGCTCAGGTAGGGAAAAGAACTTGTCCAAAACAGGTAGCTAGCAAATTAAAAGGTCTGGTATTGATACACAGGTGTCCAGACTTCAAATCCTGTGCTCTTTCTATAATGACATTCAGCACTGTCACAGAGAGCTATAATAAAGTGCTTCATATAGGAGCTGACAGAAGCTTCTAGAATCAGGAAGGGAAAGAATTCCACATGGAGAACCAAGGCACTTCTTATTCCGGGCACTGTGCCTCAATGAGAAGTCTGTTAAGTCTGAGAAACAAGAGCGCTTCAGGGTACGACTTCTGCCTGGCTTTCTTTATTTTGGGGTTTGTCCATTTCGTGATTGCTGCTTCTCTGTAGAGGATGTTTCCTGCTGGTTCTCTGAGTTGGCAAACAGACATGAGGGGGGAAAAATGCCTTCCCATTTGTCTCATCCTCATTTCTGAGGATAAAATCTACTCACATCAGAGGAAAGGATAATTACAGCACAAGCACAAGCACTAATGGTTGAGGGCTTTATTGAATCCTTCGTTTAATTTTCTCCACACCCTTGTTAGCAGAGGTAAGAAGAGTTGTTCCCACTGGCAGATGGAAAAACTAAGTCTAAGAAAGTTTCTGAGACCTCACGTTGCATAGCTGCACCAAGCAGCATGAAGCAGAAATCAAGAGGCCTGTGATCTACTCCTTTCTCCACTGTTAACTCAGAGTGCAGCTATGAGCAACCATTTACCTTCCCAGGGCTTCAGGTTCCCCATCATGTTAGCCGTAGCATTCATGCAACACTCACTCCGTGCAGGTCCCTAGGTCCTGCTTGCATCACAATCTTCCCTCTCCTCAGCCTCCATTTCATAGATTAGGAAAATGAGGTTTCCAGATAATAATTTGTCATAAGTCACATAGTCAGACACTGTCTGAAAAAAACACCTTTAGCCATAATACTCTATAGCCTCCTGTGAGTAAAGTTCTTCCACTCAGACTTTCTATCATTCTATTATTTCATCTCATCTGACTCACTGGACTCATGTATTTTTTTCTTCCCAAGTAGTAGCTCTGCTGTAAATTCCTATACCTATACCATATCAAAGAATATTATTCTCTTCCTTTTATCCCCACTTTACAGATGCAGAAACAGAGTACAAACTGAAAGGCTTACTTGAAGTAATACAACACAATTAGTAAAGGGAAAGACTGGCTTCATAGGCAGGCCTGCTGCACTCCAGTGCCCACATTTATGTAGGTTTTGATAGAGTAGAACTGACACTCAGAAATCATGTTTACTGCTCTTGGTCCTGACCTTGAAGCAGCAATGAAGTCATGATCGCCACACATCTTGCCTTTGGGGGATGAAGGACAGAGTTCGATGGCAAACAGCAGAACCTCTGGAATCAGACAGAACAGGCTGGAATATCTACTCTTCTTCTACTCTCCAATTCATACACTTGTAATCATTTAGCAGCTGCTTCTCCTGGACATCTTCACTACCTCTGTCTCAGAGCAGGTAGAGAGGCCTCTCATCATCTCACTAGAGGAAAAGGAAGTGGAAACAAGAAACTTTGACAAGTAGAAGACTGGGATGGATAAAATGTTGGTTTGGATCTGACCAGACCTAGGCATGAATTTACTTACCCTTTACACCTCCCTGAGGTTTAGATTATCACTCTAACATGAAGATAATAATGCCTACGCTTGCAGAGCTATCACTGAAACTAAAGCTAAGGATAACTATATGTGGCCTTGGCAGATGATAAGAGAGAGGCTGTTATTTTTAGATTGGCCAATTCAGTTGCCTAGGGCCCTTGCTAGTGGGTCACTGAGAAGAAGCAAGCTGAGTTCTATCACTGTTCTTTGCCCATCTAATGTGGTATTGTTTGTATTCTGAGCTTCTACCCTTCTGGCTGTGGTTGTTAAGTCTCTTACAGCATGTGGTTAACAAATTGCTTTTGAATAATACTCATGGCTATTTAATTTGTACTGAGTAGAGAAAGAAGTATTACAAGGAAAATAGTGTCTCCTATTAGGGGTTCAAAAGGCAGTTTCGGGCCACTGTGAATTTGCCTTTCTTAGAACAGAAGGGTGCCATTGGCTTAGTGCTTACCAGCTGTGGCCATTTGAGGCGGGAGTACCTGTGTCAGAAGCGTGAAGCGGAGGATGGCTTTAAAGTTCTTCGTGTCATTTCTGCCACTTGTTGATGTTAGATGAATCTTCAGGCCCTTCCCTTTCTTCTTGTCGTATTACCTTTTTGTCTCTTCCTTCTTAATCTTGCCCTTTGTGGTTTCTCATCTCTTCCAGCTCTAGAGCTCCTGCTTCCCAGCTGCTGTTCCTCCACTCTTCAGCTGCCTTGGTTCAAACTTAAGTTTTCTCTTTCATATGGAGACACTGACTGCCCACTAGCATCTTAGGTTTGCTTTTGGGCCTCACAGGGTACTACCTGTGCTGCATTCTAAGTGCTTTTAAAATTCTACCTGCCATAAAGATGCAAGAATTACTAGGCTCTGTCTCCTCTCTCTCTCTCTCATTCTCTCTCGCGCGCGCGCTCTTTCTCTCTCTCTCTCCCCCCTCCATATTCCTCTTCTCCTCTCAGCCTTGTTTGATTTCTTCTTTCTCTGAATTTATCCAGCTCACATAATTTGCCTTTTCAGTTCATGAATGGAGATAATTTGTGAATAGAAATTTACTTCCAAATGTTTCAAAAATATTTTCTAAGCGTTTACTTTAAGGCGGTCTTGTGAACGTTTTTATTTTTTCCTCCCATAAGGCAATAAGGGTTTCTAGGGAAGTAGAGCCTAAGGAGAAAAGGGATTAGATTGCCCTCTCTTCTTGGATCTCTTTTACTGATGACAAGTTTAGGTCCCCTGTTGATAGAATAACAGCAGATATGGATTTGTTGACCCCCTGGGTTGGGGAGGCTGCAGGCAATTTTATTGAAACCCTCTCTCAGGAACTTCCAAAAATGAATAGGATAGGAGGGAGGGAAGAGAAGGAACCAAAAGAGTTCTGAAAGTAGAGCTAGGCTGGAGGCTGAATATTTTAGGGGGGAGATTCCCTGCAGTGATTTTTGTACATTAAGGCTCATTCTCATGTTTGAGATGACGCTAGGATACCTCAAGGGGATAGGCTTCATTCTTTGTCTGCTCAGCAAATATGCAGTGTGTCCGGCCTTCTCTAGATGTACTCAGATCCTGGTGATGCAGAAATGGGTGATAGAGGTCCCTGCCCCCAAGGAGAGACCCTAGCACACAGAGTGAAAGCAGATGTGCAAAGAAGCACTGACAACACAGCAGCGAGGTGGCCATGATGGTGCTGGAAAGGAAGAGCATGGGAAGAAGAAAAGGAGTACTTTGTCTGAACATAACAAGGAGCACTTTAGACACGAGGTGAGGAGAGAGCCCCATAGGAATCTGGCAGAAGAGAAAGGTGAGGGAAGTACATTTCAGGACTAAAGAATGCCTGGTGCAGGGACTAAAGCCTGGGAAAGCGCTCATCACTAACTCAGGAGCAAAAGTATCCAGGGAGCTGAGGTATGGATGAAGGTGGGACTGAAAAGCGACAAAACAAACAGCCGTTCATGCCGTGCAAATGCCTGTTTGGATTTGATTCTTAAGTGAGGCAGACCCTGCTGACAGTTTTGACTAGAGAAGGGCATAGAGCAATCTGGAAGCCTTATGTGGAAGGAAATGAAGGCATCAAGAGTAGAGGCAGTGAGAGCTGAGGAGGCTGTTTGGAAGCTGTCCTAGTTACTTTTCTCTTGTTGCTGAGACCAACACACAAAATTAAGGAAGGAAAGGTTTATTTAGCTCATAGTGTGTGGAGGTTTCAGTCTGTAATCAGCTGGCTCCAAGGCAGTGTGGCACATAGTAGGGGAAAACAGTTCAAAGCAGCAGAGGACAGCAGAAGAAACAAGAGCGAAAGGAGGAAGGTTGAAGCCTCTTTTCCTCCCTTATATTGTAAGCACCACACCCGGCTAAGGCAGGTGTAGCACTCACACCATCTCCATGCCCTCCTCTTGCACAGGATGAGGATGTTTACAAAGTGAGGATCCTGGCTCCCTGCTGGGCCCATAGTTAAGCTTCTAAACTTCTCAAATTGACACAATGTATCAACTATTACAGAAGCCCAGAAAAAAGAATTTAAGCACAGAGAGCATAAAAGCAAGGAAGGTAGGGGAGTAGATGTGGGAGAGGATTGTGGAGGTGGGATATTCAGGTTTAGTGATTCACTGTATGTGTCCCGAGGAAGGAGACCCCAGCATAATTCATTCAGGTTGCCCAGATTCTTGCTCTGTCCTGAACAGAGTGACCTAGGGGCCAGTCCTTGGAAATGAAGGAACTAAGAGACGTTTTCCTGTTCCTGTAATTCACAGAAGACTGATCTTTTGTGATTCAATTGCGTGTCACCAAGGCTGGATGATACTTGAGGTTCTAGGGCAGGGCTGTACTACTCAAGTAATTTTCATACATGTAATGAGAAAGTTAGAGACAGGAGAGTGGGTTTAATAAACTTTCCTATTTTAATTGCCAATGAGTGATGTTCAATTGTCAATGAATGACAATAGGTGTTAAGAAATAGAAGTCTTAAAAAGCACTTACTTTTTTCACATGAGATGATGTGTTTTACATATCTGGTGATTTAATTGCCTGAGAGTAGGGAATAACAGAGGAACAGATAACCCATACTTGGCTCCAGAAGAAGTACGGGTTTCTACTCAAATAGCAAATAAGATACTGGGTCGTCTGAAGTTAGGATCTATTTGAGGCTTCATGACTAGGTTAGGGTGGACAGGGATTAGATTGTTCAGTTAACCATCAGTATGAGATTCAGGGCATAATATTGAAAATAAGCAGTCAAGTTCAGACAAGTCAAGTTCATTGAGACTTCCCCCGACCTAAATGTGTACTACTTATCTGCAAAAGACAGGGTCTTAGGCTGCAAGGTGTCTCCCAAGAACTTCTTTAATGAATACTTGGAATTTCCCTTTTGGCCAGATATAAGAAAGTAGGATTCTCCAGAAACCTTCCCTACATGAAGGCAAGGCACAATGCCCAATTCTCAGTCCCCAAGGGACAATCTTCAGATGGATAATACCTGATTCGTGCTGTCGTTTTCTTCCCATGGAGGTAATTTTATGCTTTTTTCAGTTGGCCCAATGTGTCCTCACAAGGTATATGTAAGTTATGATGTGTTAGACCTAACCTGGCTATCACCGTTTTCTGATGTCACCACTGGATAGTTTTCTTGAGAAGACCATTGCCTGCTCACTTACCACCACTTGCTTTCAGCAAGTGAGGTACCAGATCCCCAAAATGGTCACCACTTGACCTTGGAGCATGTCTTTCAGTGATCTGTGGTTGGGTAGGATGGAACTTCCACAAGCCTGCTTTCCAAAGTGAAACATTGGCTTTTCTGAGCCTTCAAAGTTGCTAAGATACTGTATGTCTTTGGACACCATCCAGACTGTTTCCTTCTACACTCACAGCTTTGACGGAATATTTCCTCTCCCTGATATTGTTAGATAAGTGACATGCCAAACCAAAGTTAGAACCGTTACAAGACATTTCTTTGAGTGCAGTTTCCTTGGTTCCCCCATTCATCTGCTGTGCTGAAAGGGAAAAAGTAAAATCAAAAAAATCCTATTAAATAAATGTGCCAAGTAACGAGGAAAAGAAGGAAAGAAAGTTTCTTCAACTTTTATATGCTCAGAATTGTCTCACAAGCATATTTTTGTTCCTTTCCTCTATTTAAAAATTGATAACCTAGAAAGAAAAGTCAGGCGCAGGCTAGGAGTGGTTTGTGGAACAAAAGTGGCACCTACTGGTGGTAAGCTCTGGTTTAAATTCGAAGTTTAGATTTGTGCATGACCTTGACCAAAGTTATATCCTCCTGAGAAGGCTTCCTAATGATTTTCTATGTCTGGAAGGGCAAACCCTCTTTAGATGTATAAATATTAAAAAGCACTTCTTAGGCATGAGGGCACCAGTTTCAGGGCTACAGGATGACTTGTTCAGCTTGTAATTAAAAACATCTACTGGATAACTAACCAGCAGCACTGTTTGCTTAAAGGAGCAAATGCCTGAAAGCCAATTGGGTTGCACACTGAAGTGGAGGGGCCTGTGGATGTGGGTTCTGGAAGCATCTATCCACCTCCCCCAGGCTCCTCAAGCCACTAGGGCCTTGAAACCCTCTGCATTCCTTTACTTCTATCCTTGGGATTTTTGCTTTACCCTGATGACATTTATTCTGTATTTTGGTGTCTATGTCTATATTCTGTATCTGAAACTACAGACCTAGCCCTTAAAGGAAAATCACTGCTCTCTTCTTTAAGGTCATATGCTTGAGGGTCATAAGTGAACCCCCAACGCTGTCTGCCTTGAGTAGATAAGACAATCATTAGTGAAGGACTCTAGAGTTTTTCCAAAAAGGCAAAGACCTGCTACTTGTTGATACTTTTTTGTGCTTTTTAAAGGCGGACTCCATTGAATGATGCAAAGGGAAAATAACTGATCAGAAACGCAGTCGTGATTTATCCAGTTGAATAAAAGAGAGACAAAGTATGAGATCCATCCCCTTCTAAACTGTAAGGCTTTTGCTGTTCATTTTCTATGTGATCTTCCAAACAATCCCATGTCAGCCTCACTTTACAGATGGGAAAATTGAGGCCTATAGATGATTGGCTCAATGCCATATAACAAATATTAAGAGAACATTTCAGGGATCTTTCTGACTCTACAACCCATTTGTACACCCGGTAACCTTTGCTGATTCCTTCATTCATCTGTTCCTTTCACAAATGTATATTATATACCTACAGATGGGCAGCCCTAAGCCAGGGCTGAACACACGGTGCTGGGGGAGAGAAGAAACTGCAGTTCCAGGGGAGCTGGAACTCTCATGTCTACCGTTACACGAGAGCCCCCACATTCCAGTCTGCTCCTGCTCTGAGTCTTCTTTTTAACCCCCGGGGAAGAAGTTGACAGATTGTGAACATCAATAGTTATTGAATTGGTTTTGTCCCAAGGCTTCTTACAAACAGTTTTCAATGAGTTCTAAGCCCTAAATATCTCCTAAGCCCTACCAAAAGTCACATGAGGTCACAGTCTCATTGTCCAGCCACCCCGGGCCGGAAGGCATTGTGTCAGGATTTTTCTCAGGAGGATCATTTTTCTGTACAACTCTTCAGCCTTCTACCGTCTGAGTTAAGGTTGGCTGTGTGCATGTAAAATAAATGCCTTCCAGGTATGTGTGTAGTATGATTGGAATAACAACAGTGAAGAGGGGAAGGGCGCTGAGGGAAGACAAACACTTTTTCTGGACCTGGCAGAAACACCCCAGGAGATACGTTTGTGTCGTGGACCCAGTTATAGTAAAGCACGCAGAGCGTTCCTTTGTTTTCGCTTTTAATCTTGATGGGAGGGCAGCGAAGAATTGTTCCACAAGTTCAGAATTACTGCTAATTTCCTGAATGGTTGTTTTCTTCCTCTGAGATTGGGGGTGTGGAGGGCAGTGACGCTCCTGGCTCTTCACCCCTGCCTGCTCTTAGACATCCGCCTGCACCCTGTAATCAACGTTCCATGTGCCAGCCTATTCACCACTCCTGCGGCCCATTGCCCGGTCTTTCTTCAGGCAGGGGAAGGAGTTTGCTCGGCCAGCAGCGCTTGGGTAGCGAGGGACTTGGGTCAGCACAACAGCTTTCACTGCTGTCTGCATGTGGCCTAATAGAGTTCGTAGAGAAGGTTCTTTAGAGGCGCTGGTTCTGACGAGGGAAGTGTCTGTAATCTTGCCTTTGTTTAGAAATATGAACTTCGAAACCCTACTGCAGAGAGTGTCGGCAGCCACGCTGATCTGAGGCCTTGGGCAAATTCATGTGAATTGCTTTGAAATTGGATATTCAAAATTCAATAAAAAATAAGCCAGCCTGATGGTACAGCTGCAGCATTCCACCCATCCAGCTGGGTAAGCCGTGGTGATTTCCAGGCCGAGGACTAGAAAGCCCGAGCGTGATGGCAAGACGAGCAGGGGAGCTGCCAGAAGACTCTTTCTGGCAGCTCAACCCGCCGACGGCTCCCTGCCAGCCAGCTCCTGGAGCAGGGCTGATTTGGCGCTGGGTGGCTCCTCTCACTGGCCTGCCCAGGCAGGGACTTGGTGCCTGCCTCAGCCCATGGCCAAGGGCCAGGGGGAGGGAATGCCTCAAGGACAAATGGATGGGGTGTTGGAAAAACAATGAAATCACATCACTCCAGTTGTTTGGAGAATGGCTGGACTTCTCAGATGCTCTGCCACACGGACTGAGAGCCATCAGACATGTAGGCGGGTTTAATTAAATTGTACACAGATACAGGGAAACATCATAATTTGTCCTTGGGCAAACACTGCCGCTTTTGCCTGTAACAGAGTACATGGCATCCCAGAAGGTCCTTTCTTGCCACCTGCCCTGGAGGATCCCTCTTTATGATGGGCTTTTTGGAAAGGCTGTTCTCCCAGGAGTCTTAAGGGGAGACCATTCTTACAGTTCCCAAAAACTGGAGATGTTTGCTCTCCCTGCTTCAAGATGGGTTATCACAATTGTGCATAAAAATGGTAAAATGCCTACAGGATGAAAATGTCTCCATATATATATGGAGGAAGATATATGTGTACATCTATGTTCATATATCTATATATATATACACATACATTTATATAGATATGCAGAGATACATGGATGAGTGTGTGGGTTGATAGATGAATGACTGGTGGATGGGTGGATGGTGGATGGGTTTAGATGGACAAAGACTCCACATGTGAGAAATGTGTCTTGCAACCCCTAAGAAACCTGGTCAGTTTTCATAATCAGGCACATAATAACACATACATGAATCTAGGCTTTTTTCTTTGTTGGAATTTGCGTCCACAGAAACCACTTTGAGGCAGATTCCAGGAGAAATACATTCCTTAACCTTCTGATTGTCACACCTATGCCACTCACAGTACCATACCTAAAGAGTGGTAATTGGAACTCCCGCACGCAGGGACATTTGTGAGCAGCTCACTCCATTGGCCTTCGTTCTGTATCACCAGCCACTCAAGGGCCAGCCATGAAATTTAATTTGGAGTTTTACAGACACGTTCTGAATCCGAAATCTCAATAATAACTTTCCCTTTGCTCAGCCTTTTAACTGTGAAATTCAGTTGGGGAGTTTCGAAGCAGCAGGTAATGTCACAGCACTCTAGAGGGATTTTGCCAGAATTCTACTAAAGTGCTTGCAAGTGTCATTTCCATATTTAACTAATTTCAGTTTTTAATTAGCTCCATGTGAAAAATGAGAGTTCACGCTGAGCTCCTCTGTCAGCACAGACGCTTGTTTCCTTTCTAGGATCTCAGGACAATTAAGAAAAAAATAGTTGATGCTACAGTAAGTGTGATCATGCATAGCTCTCTCCAGCCATAGCACTGTTCACTGACAGTACGGGAGCCGCACCGCCAGGACTGGCTCGCCACAGTGGAAAAGAGCAGTTTGGAAAACAGTTGTGATTGCAGATTTCTGAGTCCCAGGACCTGAAGGATTTCTTAGCTTCAGAAAGTATATTCTTGTCCCTGAACTCTCCAAGATGACCTGTGATCAGGTTTTGAAAGAACGCTGTATGAAACAGATAACTGCAAAGATGTTGTTACTATGGGAACACAGGTTTCCAGGTACCATCTCTGCACTGAACTCCTGCATCCAGATACCTAAAAAGTCATTGGACTTCAGAATTTCAAGACCCTGGACATATGAGAGTGATTGTTTCATAGTTTAAGTTTCCAAACGCAGTACAGACATGGAAATTTACTAATCCTACATTCAAAGTGTAAATTTACCACTTGGGACTAACATGCAAATGGAAAACTACACACTCTTCAAAAAAAATTGAGAAGTTCTGTTTTGCATAAACTGAAAAATATTTGATGTGATCGGGTTTCAGAAACAATTTTGAGAAAGCCAAACAAATACAGGCCGTGCATTTCATTTGCATAGCATCCATGTTAATGGCATTATTTGTTTAAAACAAAAGATGCATTAAAAGTTTTGAAAATGATTAAAGTCGAAAAGTGTTTGACACTTCTCTTTAGGGGCAGTATGTGGAAATCAGTTTGAAAAGTAGAATCTTTTATTTCCTTCATATGCTTTAGTTTTGGGTGATCGTTCTCTGTTGATGGTGAATGTTAACAGAAGATACGAAAGCAAGAATACTAGATATCTCCAACAGGACTGAAACTTGGAATCCAAGTGGCAAGACACTTCAGCTATCAGGTGTATGTGCTTGATTGGAAAGTAGGGCTGGACATAATACAGGCAGAGGGTTCTTCTGTGTTCCCTTGTCTGTTACCTGGGCATGAGTTCCTTCAATTTGCAGACCAGGTAGGCTGCCTTTTTGCCATGAGATCACAGAAGTAGGTGTCCTTCGGACTTGGCAAAAATGCCTCCATTGGAGACTTTTTATAAGTGATATATAAAAAGATGGAGGCAATTTGTTGAGCACGAGGAGACTATTCCAGAAGTTATTAAAACTAAAATAACTGATAAGAGTGAGTACTAACTGCCAGCAACAAAGCCCTGATTGTCCAGTGAGACCTGAGATTGGAATTTGATCACTCTGTTTGGGACAGCTCCCCTCTGAGCTCAGAGGGTGTCAGTCCCTTCTCCTAGGGCTATGATAGGAGCCTGTGTTGACTAAATTTGCAGGCTGAAAGAAATGCAACTTCTAATTTAGAGTTTCCTGTTCCTCTCCTGGGAGTAGTCAGAATTTGGAGCTCAAAGGACAGCTCCGTGGAACAGCTATGGTCACAAAAACTTGTCCTTCCCTGATGAAATGTGATCCACCAGTCCTCTGAGTGTTGAAGATGCTGCTCAAAATGCAAAGCACAGGCAGGAGCAGTGTCCCCCTAAACATGCGTTCCCTGACATGGCGATTAGCCATTATCAACCCCCTAACAAGGGAGGAGTTTACGAGCGTTATGGACACAGCCCACATTCGGGAAGCTGAAGTCAGATGAGCTATGGAGGGAGCAGAAGGTTGGAGAAGCAAAGATATATTTGAAACAGGCAGTACTTTTAGAGATTGTTATGTGAATTCTGGACCTGCTACCGGAGGGTAGAACCATGCATGTACTATCAGAAGTACTTTAATCATCCTTGGTAAGTTATCCACTTATTTGTTAATTTAGCAAACAAATATTTTCAGATACAAGAGAATAAGCTGTACAATCCAAACTGCCCAGGATCACATCCTAGCATTGCCCCTTACAGACTGAGCACAGGTGTGCTACTTAACCTCCTTGTGACTCAGTTATCTTCCTATAAAATGGACACAGTAGTGATGCCTATTTCATATGGTTTTTGTAAAGATAAAAGGAGATAGTTCTTGAATGACGGCTAGCACTGTGTGTGCCAAAAGGAAACTACTAAGTAAAGACTACCCTTACTATGGTAGATTCTGAGGGTACAGTTGTAAAACAACCAGTGACCGAGAATACACAGCAGTATACGCAGGTAGAACCAAGGAAAACTAATCGCTCCACAACCATTCAAAGGTCAATCAGCCTTCCAATTTCTGTGTGAAAAAAGGGATATCAAATTAGGAATGGGACTATCACAGCAAGAATAAACTAATTAGCTAAAACCACTTATTGAAATGATAATCTTTCCACATGGACAAGGTGGCTTCATGTGCACCTGCCAGGAAATTGGCCACACACACACACACACACACACACACAAGATAACCTGGAAGCGTATTTCCCAGAAAGACTGTAGAAAGGAAAGTCATGCTCAGCCAAAGAGCATTTGTTTCTAACTATGGGACAAACCACAGGAATGTAGGGAAAGGAGGTTGAGGGTCAACTCTGAGATCCCTAACACTTCATTAAGGAGGGCGTTCTAAGTGTACAGGGCTCCCCCAGCAGAAGATATAGTCTTCCCTGTAAATCCAAACATGTTGACCAGAAACCCATAGGTGGGCTTTTTGTTTTACTACAACTATCAGGTAATTCATCTAGTGTTTTTGAGGCTCTATAGCTTCTACTAGGAGATTAGAGGACCCAAAGGAAAAGTTGCTCAGCTCAAAATCTTGTCTCTGACATTGTCCCTGCCGTGGCTTTTGTGTACCTAAATCTGAGCTCAGTGCCCTGTAGCTTTCTGGGAGCAAGTTCTGTGTTGAGGGTAAAGATGGGGCAAGTATGGTTGAGGTTCTTTTTTGGCTGCTTAGTGCTGAAGAGGTCAGTCCTTCCAACTAGAATGAAAAGGTGCTATCTAAAAAAAAGTTGAACCATTTGTTTTTTCTACTTTAGTAAGTACAGTAGAACTTCACTTTTGTGGTTCTATCTTAGATGTGTTAACTGTTGGAACACAGAACAAATCCCTATGTAAGTTTTGTCTGCTGTTCTGCTTTTGTCTCTGTTTTTATTGTTCTCCTGTGTGAAATGTTCCAGTAACAATTGTTTGTTCTTACCATCTATGAAGGTTCAGCACACAGGTACTATAGCAGATTTATGTGGTAGTAAGGAGACATCCACCTATTACTTTGTGTAATAAACTTCCTTCCAGAAGAAATAGAAAAAATGGCTTATGCCTTGACTACAAAGCAAATTTAGCAAATACCTACCGGAATCAACAGTGTTGGCACAAATGAAGCTTGCAGAGACCTTTAAATTCCAAATTTTTTATCCCTATGGGAGGAGCAGAGTTTAGAAAGGGGTCCTAACATGCTTTCTAGGGAGAGGGCGCTAGCGCACAGCCTCAGAAAAGATGGTTGCACCTTCTAGTAAGTCTCATGCCACATGCCAGCTCCCTCAATATCAGATAAGTCTAAGGAGCTTTGGCAAGAATAGAATCACAATTTAATTCTAGCTGCATTTTCTGATAAATCCTCAGGTCCCACCCAGGAATCAATGTGGTTGATAAAAAGAGTAGTCCATATGCTTTACACACCAGACAGCCAGGCAGTTTTGACACTTTGAGGAAAGTGTAGATGCTTGATCTGGATCCTCATCTGGGAAGAGAGCCATCCCAGTGCCACACGGAGAAGGGACTTGGAGGGATGCTGCGTGTGGACAGGGCTTTCCGCCACAGAGACCTCGGCACCTTCTCAAGCTTTTAGATAATTGTAGTGGACCCAAAACAGGGAGCCTGACTGGCTCACACCAAGTCCTTGGGTGACAGGGTGGCCAGGTTAAATGCAGGATGCCCAGTTTCTTTTTTTCTTTTTGCTGAGTTATATTTGAATTTTGAATAAATAACAAAAATGCCTTCAATACAATTATGTCCCAAGTATTGCATGAGATATTCAAATTTAACCCCCATCCTGTATTTGTATTTGCTGTTCAGCAACTTTGATTGGTGTCTGTGTCTCATGCTCCATACCCTCTTCAGGTAAGGTGCTGAAACTAAACAGTATCAGCAGTGTTCCCTTCCCAGCTGTAAATGACTGGCTCAAGCAATGGTCACATGACACCAGCTCAGCCACTCAGAGTCTTTGCCCGGGAGGTGTAAAAGGGAAACTAGAAGAGTGAAACTGAAGCCCAGAGGGGTAGGTATAGGCATGGCACCCGGTGCAATCAGTCCTTTCCATGCGACAGCCCCTCGTTAGCTTTCAGGTTTTTATAATAAAATACCAGAAGTTAAATAGCTTATAAATAACAGGAATTTGTTTCTCAGGTTTTGGAGGCTTGCAAGGCACTAGCACTTTTGAGGTGTGGAAACAGCTCCCTTTCTGGTTCACAGATTGTGTCGTCTGGTTTTGGCCTTAAATAGTGGAAGGGACTGTCTCACTCTCTGAGGCCTCTTGTAAAGGGCCCTGGTCCCATTCATGGTGGCGGAGCCCCCATCACTTAGTCGCTTCCCCAAGCCCCACCTCCTAATACCATCCATTTGAGGAAAAGTTCAACAAGTGAGTTTGGGGGCAAGGGGGCAACATTTATCTTACAGCAAATCCCACTGACAGAGAATAAAGATGGGTCTTGATTGGCCAGCAACTCCTTATCTCCCATAAGCTACCTTAATAGGCTTCAAAAGAATTTCTCTTCGCTCCTTAAGCTGGGTTAAGCTGAGCCCTGAGGGTCCTGAGCTAATATGTAGCTGTTCTACTCAAACTGTGAAGTGGAGCCTTATGGACTATGGGGAAGAAAGGAGATTTCCCTGGAAATGTTTGCAAACAGGTGCTTACCATCAGATGCCCCAGCCCCAGCGACATTCATGGAGCCCCAGTGGCTCATCGGCTTTGGTGAACACTGTGCCTAATAGTGGGGAAGAGGAGGAAATCAATCCTCCAAGCAGAGCAAACCAACCCTCAAGACATGTCTCCCTCAGGTTGGCATCTCCAGGGCCTGGGCTGGCCAGAGTACAGAGGAAGGAACCTTTCCCTCATTCCATTTCAGAGTCATTGTCTAAAATATCTTCTGTCTAAAATATCTCTCCCACTCACCGGCTCAGCGCCTAAACTTTCAATCCTTAGAGTTTATATGTTTAGTTTAAGTCATTAATTGCCTCTATCATTGCATATCCATTAATGGTAGAAAATCTGACGTTATTGTGTGGAGGGCTAGGGATGAATTATTTTATCAAGTTCCAGTAGATTTTTTTAGTTCCATTGAGGTGGCTAATAATTTGGAAAACAGAGTTCTGAGTTCAGGGGGAATCCAGGAAACTTCCCATGCAGTGAAAACACATAAAGACAAGTGGCACCATTCGTTTAGAGGTGAAGGGTGGGTGTCTGTCTCTGGTCATTGCAGATAAGCAGAATGGGCCGTCAGCCCTGCATGAAGAAGAGGCACGCCCAGGAAGAAGTGCCCTGTTTCACCACTGCACTTTGGCTCACCTTGTTCAGGCGATGTTTTGCATCTTTCCATTCTGACTTCAGTGTTTCTTTTCCGTATTACATGCTCGCAGCTGCTTCGGCTGTGCTACCTGTGTGGGCGGAGATCTCTGCACTCCCTCACCACCTCCACCTCACGGAAATAGACAAGAGGAGCTTGTGTTTGTCCTCATGTTATTTCATTAATTAATTGGTGCCAACTTGGCCTCGCATAATACCCGGGCTTACCTCAGAATCACCTGAAGCTTTTGTTAATACACAGCTGCTCTCAATCTGCTCCTGAGTTTCTGCTTTGTAGGTCTTGAGTGGAGCCCAAGGATTTGCATTTCTTGTAGATGTTCAGGTAGTGGTGATCTTGCTACTCTGGGGCCAAGCCCTCAAACACAGGCCTAGATGCTGAACTTCTGAGGGTAGGAGCAGGCACGGCCATCATGGCACCCAAAGGGCTTATCCAGACACGAGGGACAGGAAAGAAGGCCAGGAACTGCTGGTTAAATGAGCTCTGCCATGCTCCCCAAGCCTTTGCCTGCTGCAGTATCAATGCAGGTGTGGAAGCACCTTGCATTTTCAAATATCAGATTAAATCTAGAAAACATTGCTCATTAATTTTTTTATACACTGGCATTTCCAGAATATCTACATAGGAGAGGATGAAATGTGGAAATCTGGGTGAGAAAATGGCAGTAAGGGTTCATCTCAAAGCTCCATTAACACACAAAAAAATATTTTTTACTTAAGCTGTTTGTGGTAGCTTTAGAGAAGGTGGGTAGAGATTATTTAGAATTCTCCCATCTCCTCCCTTCCCCACCCCAGCTGTACCTCCCAGCCACTGCATCCTGTTGTCCCCAGTTCCACATATGAAATACTCAACCCAGGTTTGCCTTTCAGTGTCACTCCAAAAGGACAGCTCCACGGGTTGGTGCAGTAAGGTGGAAGCAAAGGCGATCAGAGAGCTATGCTTTGCATACAGATGAAGGGCCTCTCTGCCAAGGGACCCACCTCTTCCGCTGTCTGTAACCTCTTCCATAAAATGACTCTGGAGGAGACAGTCCCTAAGTATTTTTCCATACAGGGTGCTGTGATTTTAATTCAAAAGCCAGGCTATTTCCAATTGAGGAATAGACTGTCTGCTTGTGACCTAGCTATTTGGAACTTGAAAGGTATTTTTCTCCAGGCAGGCACTGTTGCTTCTGGCCAGCCCACAACATAGCTGCTGTCTTTTGGGCTCAGAGTTCCATGCAAGCACTGAGCTGAATGCTTTGAATGCTTTGCTTCATTTAATGTGGCAACCCATCTGGGCAGCAGTGAGTTTTAAGATTCCCATGTTATAGTTGTGAAAACTAAAGAATGAAGATGAGGAGGGAAGTAAGAGAAAGGGAGAAGGAAGAAGAGGAGAAAGGAAGGAAGGAGGGAGGGAAAGAGGGAGAAAAGAGAGAGAGGGAGGGAGGGGAGGGGGAGAAGAGAGAGCGGAAGGAAAGGAGAGAGAGGTGAGAATGGACTATGAACTCTCTCAGAGCCTCACAGCTATCAAAGACCAGAACCGGGACCTCAAGTCCGCTTGATTGCAAAGTTGTTCTAACCATCCAACCCATGTTCTTTTGTTCCCACAAGAGTATGTATACACTTGAAAAGCGGCACCTCGCCTTTACACACAAAGGCTTTCTCCTGGCATTTCTACTGTACGAAAAAAAAAAGTATTACAGCTCATTATTCTTATCCAGAGTCTCCAGGTTCAAAGTCCAGCTCTCCTAGTAGTGGAAGAATGACTTGGACAACATACTAAATCTCTGCCTCCCACAGCTTCTTCAGTTAGAAAATGGGTCTAACAAAAGTGTCAGCTTCTACGCCATAGCATGAGTTGATTAACACACGAAGTTGCGCCGTATAAAACTGCTGGCTTTCTACTATATTTTATTTACAAAAAATGGCACTTTTGTATCTAAATATTTAAAGTTCTTAGAAGAGTGGCATAGAGTGAGGATGCGAGGATTATAATAGTGTTAGCTCTCAATTTTTAATTGCTTGGAATTTGCAACACCTGGAGTATGGTGGGTGCTGGTGACTGTGGGTGGATTTGTTGCATTCAGTCGGTACAGGGATGCAGGAACACATCTGCAGTGATCTGCGCTGTAGCAGCCCTCTGGGGGTGGGAGGGACACAGGCAAAGCACACAAGAGGAAAGGTCCCCCCAGTGCTAGCCAACTGGAGACTCTCCTGGCATCACTTGGCATGAAACAGGAAATTTCAGAGCAACACGGACTGACCCTGTAGATACAGCCTCCCTAAAGCAGTTGGGATCCGCTGGCCCTAAGGAAGTGAAGAAAAATAGTCAAGGCAAAAAGGGTAGTGAGTTAAGTCTTGTGATTCGCGTTTTTTATAGCTAGAAATAATGAGAATGGGCAGGCAAGAGAGAGGCTCCCTCCGGCCTGTTCTCCTGCCACTGGTGTTTTGCTCTGCATGGTGATGGGGTAGTAAAGGAATGATGGAGGGTCCTTGGACACTGAAAGGCAAGTCCCATGCAGCAGGGGGACGTGTCACCCTAAGTGTGCAGTCGGGCTGGCAGCCATGCACAGTAGGACTTTGAGGGGCACATGTCTGTAGTTTTAAATTGGATTCTATTACACTTTTCATCATCAAATTAAAACCATATATTATGGAAAACATCATATTTTGAAATATGGCTAATTGTGGATTAACTGGGGTAACTTCTTTCTTTCAATGTTTATGTTTTTTTTTTTTAATGTATCAGAAAACCTTGTAAGTGATACACCAAGCTTTTTATTTCACAGGTATTACTTTGGGCTGAGGCTACAGGGATTAAAGTAGTGATGGTGAACCTGGGGCACATGTGCCACTGCCAGCTGTTTGTTCTCATTTGAAATCTCTAAGGTTCACCATTCATGAGTGAAAGCTTTCTAAAAAAATGGTACGGAGAGCAGAGGTGTAGCTCCGTGGTAGCATGGCCAGGATTCAGTCCTCAGCATCACAGAAAGAAAACAAACAAACAAAAAGAGGAGGGGTACTTTTTAAATGTAGTCAAGAAATAATAATAATACAAGTAGACCCTAAGATTTAGCAAAATCCATTAACATGGTCTTTGGTGACTGAGCTTAGGTATAGGGAACCCGATCCAGACCTTATCTTGGTCCAGAGGAGTTTATATGTGTAATCCCAGGGGAAAGTTATTGGAAGTCTAATAAGTAAATTCCAGTCTACCACTTCCAGTGCAACCCATGGCAAGAGTAGACAAAGACATACCTGCAACTGTGGGGACCCCAGAGGTCCTAAGTCCAGTTGGAACAATGACTTAACTGGAGGAAAGGTCTCAACCCAAGGCTAAACCCAGATTCTATTAATTCATGAAGAAGGGAGTGGCTCCAGGTTCAGTGACCGTGAGAATAGGAGGAAGTACATGAGTGCCGGGAGCTGGGCTAGGTAGGAGGCACAATAGCACCTCTGCAGTATGCAGAGAGATGTCTGCAGAAAGAGTACAGATTCCAGTAACAGGGAGCCTCTAAGTTTGGAAGAATCTGCATAACACAGTTTGTGGAAGTATCTTGTGTTTTTGGTCGATTGCTTCAGCTTTGATGTCTGGCCTTTCTGCCTTAGGAGCATCACGGCCTCTTTCTTGAGGCTCATCTCTCAGCCTAGTTCACACTTAGTAGTAGGAAGCTATGGGCAGAGCATCACTGACCCGTGAGGTTACTTCAAAGGCATCAGCACCTCAGCTGGACCCATTGCATTGCTTGCAGCCAGTTGAGGGGGAAGAGTGTTTTTTCTAGCCAGTGCTAGATAGATAGATAGATAGATAGATAGATAGATAGATAGATATAGATATATATAAATACACAGAAGTAGGAAAAGGGTTAGCCAACGTGGAGACAAATAGTCTTCATTCAGGGAGAGCCATCCCAGTGGTCCTCCACATTTACAGAAGCATAAAGTGGGGTGTGACTAAGATGCATCCACAGATTTTTGGCTCGGGCCAGTAGTAGCTGTACAAGAGTGGGAAGTTAATATCTGTAAACCTCAAATTTCTCATGTATGAAATGGGAGTAACATTTGCTACCTCCGTTGTGATTTTGTTTCAGTATTCCCTTATGATTCTTTTTGTTTCTTTTTAAGCATGTTTGTGATCTATAATAGTTACAATTAGTTGGGGGAGTACATATACATACCACATCTTACTCACTATTATTTCCCCCTCCCCTCCCCGCCCTCCCCTCTCCCCTCATCCCCAGAACCCACTCCCACTCCACAGTCTACCTCCCTCTTTCCTTCCATCTATCTTTAATTTTGACTTTAAAATTATTTATATTTTGGATCTCTCATATAATACAAACCATGCAATACAAATCACTTAACCTGGGTCTGACTTATTTCACTTAGAATTATTACCTGAAGGTGCATTCTTTTTCTTAGAAATGATTCAATTTTTTCTTCTTTATGACTGAGTACTACTCCAGTGTGTGTGTGTGTGTGTGTGTGTGTGTGTGTGTGTGTGTCTGTGTACACCAAGTTTTCTTTATCCATTCCACTGTTAATGTGCATGTGGGCTGCTTCAAGATTTGGATGTTACAAATTGTGATGCTATACATATGGAAATGTATGTATCGCCATAGTAGAATGTCTTTACTCTTTGGAAAAGATATCTAGACAAGTTATAGCTGGGTCAAATAGATAGAATTTCTTTTTTTAGTTCTTTGAGGAATCTCCATGCTGTTTTCTATAGCGGCTGTACTAATTAATGGTTCCAACAAAGATTATTTACCCCTCCTTTAGATAACTGTATGATAAGTCCCTTAAAAGCAAATAGAAACTGAGAACCTGCCACAAAAGATTCACTATCAATTGTTTATCACTTCTACAATTATTATTCTTAGGCCAGAACACTATAAGACCAAAATAAGTTATATTTTTAAACTAGATTTTTAAGCCATTCTTTCTTTCAATAAATATTCCTTAAACATGATATTCCAAATCCTATACTGATTGTGAGGCCAAATTAGAAAAAGCAGAAAGAAGACTCACCCTTACCTTTCAATGCTCAAAACATTGGGGTGAGGGGATCATCTGTAAGTAAGTAATAGCCACACAGAGAGGGGTACATATGAAATATTTCAGGAGTGGGGAAGAGGAAGAACCCTCTGAAGCCATAATAGTCTAAATTTGCTCTGCCTAGTTGACACCTGTGTCTATTGGACATTTGAACAGTGTTCAGTGCAAGTGAAGAAATGAATTTTATTTTCTTTTAAATTTCAATTTAAAAACCAAACCATAAAATAGTTTGTGTATCAATACCGTTATTGTTTTGGCAGGATGTGGCTTTTACTTTTAGTGTTGACAATTTTGCATCTGATCTGAGATATGCTATAACTGGAAATGACATTTTGAAGATTTTGTGCAGAAAAAAACCCTACAATTTCTCATTCATGATTCTCATGTTCATTACCCATGGGATGATACTATTTGGATACATTGGGTTTAAAACTTTATCAAATTTATTTGTATTTGTTTCATGTGGCTACTAGAAAAACATGTAATTTCATATGCAGCTTGCCTTCTACAGTATTTCTGGTAGGCAATGCTGGCTCAGAAGCAGAATCCAAATGACACTCTGGGTAGAAAATTTCACAGAACAGGGATGTTCCTGAGAAAGACCTGACTTCAGTTACCTGGGACAATTGTTTCTAACATATCTAGAATGAAGCCTGAAAAATGTGAGACCCCTGATTAGAAGGTCATTCCTCAGGCTGTGGAAGAAGAGAGTTGTCTCTGACATTTAGTCCTAACTTTGGGACCTTGGTAGAGAAGCCAGATTTAGCAAATTAAAAAAAAAAAAAAATTAAAAATCTAGCAGCTGTAGACCTTGGGGTATGTTGTATAACTATAATAAGCTCTGTTCATCTGCAGAACAGGATAATAAAATACCTACCTTCAGAATGTCTTGTAAAGGTCACATGAAATTAAGTAAGACTATTAGGGAACACATTTAGAAACTTTAGCCTAAAAGCACTAAGCAATGAAAACAAGTTCGGGAACTTTATCAATGGCTCATCTTTCTTTAGCTCTGAATGTGTAGGTCTGGCAAATACTTCCAGGCTGGTTGCATTCATCAGCTTCTCCTTACTATAACAAAATACCTGAGGTATGATATTCTAAAGAAAAAAGGTTCATTTTGACTCACAGGTATGGTGCAAGACCCAAACAGTATAGTACAGGCTCTGGCAAGGGTCCCCTGGACTACTGTATCACACCAAGGCATAGGGTATACATTTCTTTGTCTATTTGATCATTTTTCCTTTCCTTATAAGACTACCAGAACTCATCACGGGCCTTCACCCTAATGAGCTCATCTAACCTCATCACTTTTCAGATATCCCACCTCTAAACACTGTAGTTAGATTAAGGGACCACCTTCTTCATGCCATTCACATAAGATTTGGAGGATCAAACTCCTACCAGTATTCAGGGAGAGAAACTGTACTGAAATATAGACTGGTACTAGAGGGGATACGAACTCCTACCTGAGAGTGTATGGTGTTATGCCGGGCTTAGGAACTTTCATAAATTATGACGGAGGTGGGAATAATAAGGCATATAGAAGAGGGAGGTACATTACAAACTATGTCCAGTGACTTTTTGCGGCACCATAATACTTTGTATAAGCCAAAAATGTCACAGCAGTGAACAGCGCCACTGCCTGCTGAGAGAAATGTGTACCTTTAGCAGGAAAGGAATGTGTGGGACTGGAGTGTCACATAAAACCCTTGAAATTAGCTCTGTTAAGTACATTGTCACTAACTCAAAATAAGCCTAATTGTGTCATTTATCTAATTGCAGCTCAAACTAGTTCTTTTAGATACACATAGATTACTTTCCAAAGAGAAATTCTTTTTTCTTCCAGGTAAGCTTTCTCTGTACAGGAAGTTGCTATATTGATAAGGGACAACAGAGTGGGGTGCTCACTGGCAGAACACTTCACCAGCATTCATAAGGCCCTGGGTTTGATCCCCAACCCTGCAAAAAAAATATACAACCATACAGGGGGCCCCACCACACTTCCTTATTTCCATTCCCTACTCCCTGAGCGATGGGATGGATGTTTTATAACAAGATATTTCTTTCCATCAGAATCAAGTCTTAAATGTTTCAGGTTAGCCATGTGAAATCCACTTAACTAAAAACCATTTAAGAGAAAGATCAAGCCCAATTTGCTAATGCAGACAATTTTTTTTTTATTTCTGAGTTTTAAAAAATCCTTGAGCTAACCATGTCAAAAATTAAAAATTGAAAGGGACACTGGAAACCTTCCCATGTGCCTAATTTGCCTTTGCTGAACAAATGACCAGATTGAAATGAGAATTACCTATAGGATTTGTTCAACATCCTTATTTCTTCATCTCATTTCTCACTACTGAGAGAACCACCAAGTTCCCATGCAGGAGGGAACATGTCTGTATCGACCACAGCATCAGCAGGCCAAGTAGAAGTAGAAAAATGGTGGTTTTAGATTCTAGTTTGGATGAACTTCTGCAGTAAAAGCCATTTGTCATGCAGCTCTGTCTGCTGAGTTGAGGATCAGAAAAGCCCATAATGCCTCTTTTGCAGACTAATTTTATTAACAGGTCCTTTTTGTTCCTGCCCTACCTTTGAGATAGTGGTAATAGAAATCTTAGGTGGGTGAAAGGAGGCCTGTCTGAAGTCCCTCTATTGTCTCCTTAGTAAGGTATTATATCACCTATAGGCTTCATAATTCTTTTTATTAAAGAGAGGGGGAAAATAGTAGGGAGAAAAACAAGATAAAGAGTCAAGAGATCAAAGTTGAAATCTTTGCGCAGCCTTTCCCTGGCTGATACAACCTCAGGCAAGTCTTCTCACCAACATGGGGCCCAGGCTCAAAATCTGTTTTTTTTTAGCAAAAGTCTGCACAAAATGACTTCCAAGGCCCCTTTTGAGTGTGGCTTCCATGCTACTGTAATGCAGAAATAAACTGTTGAGGAGCTACCCAGAGGGGTTCAGGTGAATGGTAGAAGACTGTTTAGATGACTATACCCTCATCCCTGCTGCTTTGGTTAAACTGTTGTCCTGCTGTGGATGTGGTGGCATAGTGCCCAGGCCATAGGTGCCCAACAGCTCAGAGTCAAAGCCCACCTCTCTCCCTTACTGGCTGGGTTGTACTTCAGCTCTCAGAGCCTTAGTTTCTTCATTTGCAAAATGGGAAAGCAGCACACACTCCTCATAAAATTGCTTATACTGCTTAGTACTGAGCTGGGCCTATGCTAAGGGCTCAGCAAAAATGAGCCATTATGCCATTGTTGTAAGAACTAAAGGACCCAAGACCCAGCAGGAAGTGAAAAGTGTATGTTGCCTGGCTCTTATGTGCCAAATACCCTTAGAACCCTACCTGTCTTATATCTGTACTGGATCAGATCGCCGTGATTACCCTGCTCTCTGCAGATATTGTGTGTGTCCTGCGCTGCTTGATGGAGTTTCAATCAGTGATGGACCACATACATGATGGTCCCATAAGATTGTATCACCCAATGACATTCAGCTTAGTTTTTTAAGTACAAACTGATGCATACACAGTGACAGAATCACCTCGTGATGGATCTCAGAAGATATTCCCATCTCTAAGTGGCAGGTCACTGTCTAATCACAGAGCAGGAAAACATGGTTACGAGCATGTGCTCAGTTCTAAACCCAGATCCTCCCCCCCACCCCGCACCCACCTGCTCTGTCAGTACCTCTATACCTCTGTCCGCTCCTCTGTAAAATGGGAATGATCACAGTACTTATCCTTTGTTTATTGTAAAGAAAAAGCCATGTGTTTAAAGGACGTAGAACAGTGCTCAACACTGAGTCATTACTTTACAAAACTGTTCGCATGAAGCTCAGAGAGACAAATTCGTTTGTCCAGGGTCATCCCTTTATGAGTAGCAGTGCAGAAATGTGGACCCTGATAGCAGTAAATCTGGTATCCAGGGATGTATGACAGGAAGAAAGCTCCTTGTTACTCAATTCCAAGGCCCCTCCTCACCCCAATTTTTCTGCTAGGTTTTAGGCTACCTGACCCATGGGCCACAGAGTTCAGATCAGAGGATTCCTTCTGGGCAGTTTGTTGGGGGCTATCTAAAACTTGGGAAGGGAAATGGGTCCAGACCCTCCCTGTCTTTGCCTGCTGCATCCAGGGAAGAGCCTTGCCCCAGGAGGAGGGCCTGACCAGTGCTATAACTGGCACATGCCTGACCCCTTGCCACTCCTTCCTGCACAAGGCTGCTTTTCACAGGAGAGTTCTCCCTCTTTGTTGCAGCATACATTGCACATCTCTCGATCAATATGACATCTTATCCTCTAAAACATTCATAATGTCTGCTTCCTAGGATTCTGGTGGCCGCATGCCACGTGCCACCTGCATCGCATTTCCTTTGTGCGTGGTAGTCTTGTGGATCTGCCCCCTCTATAACAGGGCCACAGTTGCTCTTCTTTAAAAAAAGACAAATACTGTTTGGGTTGTCAGCACTGAAAGACAAGTTCAGCGGGGAGAAAGATGCATCTGAGTGTCTGTGTGTGGATTGCAGGGCTGTGCTTTGTTATCACAAAAGCTCTTAAAATCCCAGACCGTGATTTATTTGGTGAATAAAATCTCCTGATATTATCATCCACTGAAGATATTTTGATCACACGGGCCTTTTCTTGGAGAAAGAAAGGCTTTTATTTTATTTCTTTCCCGGGAAACATAGCAGCAGGCACGGGGTGGTCTGGGGTGGGAAATGATACCTGTGTGGCTAATGGCTCCAGGCATGTGTTTATCTGCATGAGGATGAGCGCTCTGTGGACCAGTGCCTGCAGTCGGGTAATTCCTGGGCATTCTGCACAAGGCAAAACTGGTGGCTCCGAGCGTGCACGTCTGCTCTGCATATTGATCTGCCTGGTGATGCTGAGAACAAGCAGGTGCCATCAGAGGTCACCTCCACACACAAGGCACCACACACCCAGAGCATCACCAGTAGCCACCTGCAGTCCCCCTGCAGCAAGAGGCTGAAGGGGACCCGAGTAGGGGATGACACCAGCTCAGGGGACCTGTGCATCTGTAAGCTGTGAGGAGCTCTGTTTCTTTTCTCCAAATGCAGGAATTGATTAATCTCATCCCACTTCCCCCTCATTGTTCCATCCTAAGCCTGTCAAGAGACTAGATTAATGTGTGGGTCCCTCTCTGTGGATCCTTCTTGTCTGGAGAATATACCGCTCCCTGGTCACAGAGCTGCCTCATGGATCTGTCACCTTGTCCTCGTGGTAGGCATGCAGGAGAGGACAGAAAGCCTTCTTACCTTCTTAGAGGGACTAGAGTTAGGAAAGCAGCAGACAAAATCCCCACTGAGGACATTTTAGGGCCATGGCTGGAAGGGGATAATGCCTGTAGAGGAGTGTCAACACTAACCATTTCTCCAAAGCCCACTCCTATGTTAAGTGGCGCTGCCAGGATTCTGGGATCGCCTCTACCCCTTATCCTTTCTGGCTCTGTAATTCCTGGGCCACGAGCTTTGCAATCATTTTGGAAGCCGTGAACTGAAAGTTGGAAGGAGGCAAGCAACTTCTCAGAGCATGCTTGGGAGATAGGTGCACAAATCTCATTACTACTAAAGGGATTGGTGGGCGTCGCTTCCATGTGGTGCTTTGGAAATTCATTCCATTCAGTGTATTGCAACAGTGTCTGGGAAAAATAAGAGAAATCATTTCACCAAGGTGGTTAGAAGGGGATTTTTTTAAACTCCTTTGAGATTTAAATTTTTTTAAGCTCTTTCTTTGAGACTTGAGGCATTTTTTAGAATGTTGTCCCTCGTGGCTTTATTTGCGTCTCTTCCTTTGGGCAGAAGGTAATTTTGGCATTGACAGCATTCTTAGAAAGAGTACTACGGCGGCATGGCAGCACCTCCTCCTCTTTTCTCAGAGAAGAGAAATACTGTACTCCACCAGACACCCAAAGGCTGGGGAGCAAAGTGACCAGGGAAAAGGTCACCAGACACCAATTGTTAGCCAGCCTGACCCTCAGCTGAAGTTGCCAAACAGATTTGATGTATACCGACAGCAGTAGCTCTTTTAAGTCCCAGAGTAAAGTCATTGCTGATCATATGCGTGTTCATATAGGGCTAATGACAGCTTGCTAAAGGAGGTGCCTATTCATGAGCAGTCCTGACAGTATTCACTAAGGAATTCTGTAGCCTCCCTGCCCTCCTCAGTCTTGACTCAGTCCTGGAAAACCCAGAAGGCCAGTGTCCTCACAAGAGGACTCACCACAGAGTCACCAGTGGCCAGCAGAGGCATTGGGAGCTCTGACCTGCACATCTCAGGGCCTGTATCCCAGTTTTCCCATTTACTGGCTGTGTGATCTTGGGGAAGTCACTTACCCGTTCTTCAAAAAAATTCTCCCTTGCCTCTTATCTCACCCAGTTGAGGGGCAAAGGCTCTTCGGGGTATCTGTTCCCTCCAGCGTGCCCACTCCTGCCCTCTGTCTGGCTGACACCACTGCAGTCTGGAGATCTTGTCCTTCCCTAGATGTCAACATGACTGCTCTCTCTCTTCCTTTAGGTCTTTACTCAGTTGTCACGTAGTACAGATGCCATCCTTGACTTGCTTACATAAAGAAGGGAAAAAAAACCCTTATAATTGCCCATCTCCTGCCCACTGGTGCCCCCGGACCCTGTATTTTTCATGGTGTGTTTAGTTTGTAGCATGTAAATTCCATGAGACTATAAGTTGCATGAGAGCAAGGATTTTGTTTTGTGAACTGATTTATTCCTAGTGCCCAGGGCTCACGTGATACCCAGTGGGTGCTCAATAAATATTTGCCAAATGATAAATAATGAATAAATGCTGCCATTAACATAATTAGCCAATCCCTGGCACATTGTCAAAATAAATGGGAATTGTCGTCATCATGGAGGAGACTCGTTTGCGTGTGTTAATTTTCGCTGCTGATTGCAAAGGTGCCTTTGTAGGTTGCCTGTGCAAGTTCAGGGTGAGCAGTTGCATGGGTTAGCCCTGATTATTCCGCTGTGGTTCTCTCCACTCAGCAGGGGCGCTTTTGGAATCTGCTACATTTCCCATAGGAGCCCTGGCATTGTGGACTTAATTGGCTGGTGCAGATGCAGAGAGACCCAACTCTGACCCTTCCCGTCATCCTCCCAGCTTCCGAATGAGCTTTGCCAGCATCTCAAAGGCCCTTGTGCCTCTGACCGCATGCTGAGCCACAAGACCCAGCAGGCTTGGCTCCTTCCTCTCCCTCCTGAGCTCTGCTTGGCCTGCAGTCTTCCATTTTCAAAGGGAAAGTCCAATCTCTTCCTCAGGTTATATATCGACAAGGCTGATCTTTAAAGATACCCCTTGCTCCTGGGGGCCTGCTCAGCAAACACAGAGCATCTGTGGCTTCCATGTTTGCCCTCCTTGACAAGCAGGGGCTGAGCAGCTCTCTGGGAAGTATTGCTGACATATTGATTGACTCTCTTGTCAGGTTGATCCTCTGCCAGCCAATGAACATGGAATGTTCTAAATAGCACCCAGCAGGGCCCACACATACCCTAATCACTATTTCAGACAGCCCCCCTGCAAAGCTGCCACTTTCTGGGGCCTATGCACTCCCTGTCCTTGTGCTTGTGGGAGAATTCAGTTACCTGCAATCCATCCCACTCCCTTTCTCTGGCTTTGGATCCCTTCAGGTATCTCTTGAGAGCCTGTCTGGCACCCAAACACAGCTACTTCTGTAAGAAATTATCAAACTAACTCCAGGTAGGTCTGTTTATTGTTCTTACTGAAACCTGGGATCTGTGTGTGGTCTTTCCATCCGCCAAGGTTCCTTTTCAACACTCCAAGAAAGTTTTCTCCAATTAGCTGGAGGGATACTTCCAGAATTTGGCTGCCGAATGTGTTTGTAGTGGCTGATTTCCCAGATGCCACCTGGATTCCATGCTCTCCCAGCCCTCAGAGCCCTTCCCCGGCTCATCCGTGCTGACCCACAGAGCCCCACCATTCCATCCAAGGGTCTCTCTGGAGCACAGCCCATCAAATCATGATGAATTGTGTGTTTGGGCTGTCAGTGGGGAAAAGGGGAGGGTAATGTTAGGGAGAGGTCTCTGAAACTCATTTCACTTCTGACCCTAACATGGTCTGAGCCAGACCTTTTAGGATGAACTGCTAGAGCATTCAAAGGGGGCACAAGAAGGGCCTACCCGGTCAGTGCCTCCAGGATCTCTTGTCCAGTAAAATGTAAATTGATGAGCCCAGCATTTACATGAAATCTCAAGATGAAGAAGCAGTAATGGGGGCTACTCTGAGGCTTTTCAGCTAAGTCTGGCCCTGAAAGCTGATCCGAGATAGGTATAATGAATGAGTGTTTAAAGAGCTATTTGCTTATTGTTTTTAGAAATAAAAGTAGTGGCTGTAAATATGTGCTCATTTCCTGTCTAGGTTTCAGAGAGGACCCTGACCCAATAAAATGTAAAAGATGCACAGAGATCTATTGTATAAAAATGACGTCTCCTGCTATCTTGGTGTATCTGCTAATTCTATCTGGTAAAGTCAAGTCAGACATGCTGCTGTAATAGAAAAACCCAAATGCTAGGTGCTCACAACCATAAAAATAATCTCTTCAGGTCTGGAAATATAGCTCAGTAGTGCAGCACCTGCCTGGCAAGTGCAAGGTCATGACTTTGATTCTCAGTACCAGTAATAATAATAATAATAATAATAATAATAATTCCTCTGTGCCTTCTGTGTTCTGACACTGACCGACCATTGCTCTGATCCATGTCATCTTTATTCAGGACCCCAGGTGACTATGTGTTTCTAGGTCCACGTGGCCATGTCTGGTTCAACATGGTCAGGCAATATAACCTCCCTCGGGAAGGTGTGCTACAGATACTGAACTGCCCTCGGATTATTATGAGTTTTGAGCCAGAGACAATGACCATTTACTTATAGACTTTATAACCAGATCACTATGAAACATAAAGCTGATAATCCCATCCCCACTCTAATCCCACTCTGACTCTGAAATTCCCTGTGATCAGACTTCACTGTCCACAGTTTCCTCGTCTGTGAGTTGGGGGGTTGTGACAGCAGCTACTTGGTACTCCTGAAGGAATGTCTCCCTCGGAACCTATCCAGAGAAGGGGTGCAGTGATTGACAGCAGGTGTTTGATATACCAACAACCAAAGCAGACCCTCTTATGAATTAAGCCACATTGCTCCTCAGCCTTAACTGACCCTCTAGCCTCTGTGTCACGTTATTTTCTTATAAGCATATAGTAATAATGTTCTACAGTCCAACTTCCCAAGTCTGCCCCGTGCATCACCGGTGATCTATTCTAGTATGTATCCGTGTGGTGCCTTCTGTATTCACGACACTGGGGATCTCCCAGGGGCTGCAGATGCATGACCTCTCTGGCCCTTAGGGAGCCATAATTCCACCTGTGAAAGGAAACCTTTACAAAACGTCAGAGGCTGGTTGAGGGACTGGTTTCTCAGCCCAAACCATGGAAGAAACCAGTAGCAGAAAAAGAAACAGAGTTCTCATTAGTCAGAAAACTCATTTACTTCACAGCTCCCTTGGGTCTTCATCATAAGGACACTCGAGTCTGTTCCCACAGGCCAGAAAGACAGTCTCATTTTCTTACTCAAGTGAGAGACAGAAGCATGGCTGACGGAGGGCGGAAAAAAGAGGTACCGACAAAAGCCTATTTCAGATACACACACACACACACACACACACACACACTCAACAACAGAAAAAGGTGGCTGGAGCCCTCTATACGATTCTCACTTATTTACTCAGCGTTCGATCCAACAATGGGAAATATGCCCAAACTTGAGTTTCATTTGTGTTGCCTGCCCCCGCCAGGAGGACAGGTCTTCTGCTCAGCAGATTTGCCTTTTCCACTTTTCCTGTCTTCATCTCGTTTTCTTGTTTTGCTTTTCACTTCTGGGAGTTGTTGGAGAAGTCATTTGAATTCTCTGACCCTAACCCTTTTCACTCCATCTTTAGTTTTCTTATTTTCAGAGTATTTTTTTTTAAATAAAGAGATAGCATGGAATCCAAAACAAAAGAAGGCGGGAGGGAGGGAAGACGTCCTTGAAACAGGGAACAACGTCCTGAGTGTCCCCTTTCTGTTCAGTGAGATTAGGGTTTTGTCTGCTTGCCGTTTTCCCAAGGCCAAGGGCAGCAGTATGCTCTGTACCTCAGAATGACAGGCTCGAGTACTGTGTAAGGAGAGCAGTTTTGACGAGAGGTTTCACCTGGATGGGCCATTGGGGAGGTTTTCATCTTTGCCTGACGGCACCCAACGCTTCTGTCTGTGGATGTGAACATCAAAGCTTTGTTAGGCCCGGGCCCAACTGCACGGAGGTGACTGTCAGCTTCTCTCCTAACACACAGAGACCTCCTCAAAAGGGCCGTGTCTTCAGCACAGCAGCAGCTAGCTCAGGCAAGCTCTGGTAACCGAATAGTATGGCTTTTTTCAAAAATCATTTTAAAATAGCTAATTCCTTGGCTCCCTTCACCTGGTAATTACAAATCAGAAGCTATCGTTATCTTGAAGGCACCACGATTAGTTCTCATTTCCTGACCTCTGTACAGTGAAAATATGTCATTATTTGAGGCAATAGAATCTGGTCTCTTCAAGTAAGTGACCTACATATAATGGATAAACTGCAGAAGAAAATTAGGTATTACCTTGACAGAAAGTGTACGGTAAATGTCACTTATTAGTATTTATCATCTCGAAAAGTTGCAACAGTGGGCCTCACACTTGAGGATAATGTGTAGAAAGAAAATGTGGTTCTAAGATGGGGAAGTATATAAGAGAAAAGCAGACACACACACACTCTCTCTCTCTCTCTCTCTCTCTCTTTCTCTCTCACTCACTCACTCACTCACACACGCTCCCTCCCAGATACCTCGAAACCTTAATCTGCAGCCATCAATCTAAGCTGTATTGTTTGAAGATAGGTTTTTAACCTTAATAGAATGCAGCCTGACTTTAAGTGGTGGTAGGCATGCAGAATTAATTGCTATGTGAACAATTTCCTAAGCATTGTTAATTGTGTTTCCTGTGGTTAATTGTTTCTCCCATCCCCACATCAAATTCAAACCTTCCCCTGTCAACAGCCTTTCTCTCCGGCAGTGCTGCGAACGAGGCAACAGCAACAGCGTCAACCTGTGTCCGTTGAAACGCCAGACAGGCACGACACAGTTACTGCTTGCTTAGAAAAAATGCAGGGGAAGGAACTCCTGATTTATTCACCAACGAAGCCTTTCCATTTGTATCTAAGGGCACGGGGAGAGTGCAGGTGTTTGGGGTTTGCCTTTCATTCCACTCAGTTAAAAGGAGCCATCAGGAGTAGGTGTGTACTGAGTTTGCTAAACTAACCATGGGAGTCGGCCCAGGCAAAGCACCAAAAAACTACATACACGAAGTTTGTTGGGAGGTTTTAGGTGCTCACAGAAGTGAAGATGCTTGTTTCCTGGGCAAAGAAGAGGCAGTGCCTCGGAACTCTGTTCTTTCCTGTGCTCTGGGTGAGAAAGAGAAAGAGTAGTACCATTTTCCAGGAAAGCTGTGTACCAACCAGCACGTCTCCTCAGAGTTTCTTCCACAGTGTGCGGCAAGGTCTCATATCATGAGGACAGGCGGAAAGAAAAACCTGTTTTCACAGGTTGGTGCAAAGGCAGATACTGCCGGCTCTCTTGGTATTCCAGACCAGGCCTAATCACACCAGCAGGCGGCTACCATTGGGGTGGCCTCACTTTTGAATCTGAGTCACATTTGGAGTAGTTTGAGGGAAAACTATCCTTGTCAGTGCACCTGGACCACTGGTCTAAAGCAACTTAAACCAGAGCATTGGCAAGGAGCAGCCGCGCCACCAGTTCCCACCCGCATCCTCCCCTCCGTGGAAACACCAGTTGGAAGACTGGGGCTGTGTTCTCTCCTCCCTCCTCCACTCACTGCGAGGGACCCTCCCCCCTGAGGCTGTGAGCAGCAGCGAGGAGAAGGAGACCTAACCGCTCGGCTTGACGCGCTTTCCGTATTTAGCTACTCCCTGCGGCCTGGGGCAAGCCATTTTTGAAATGCAGCTTCCTTAAAAGGCAGTCGCTCGGAAAAAGGCACCTGGCCCTCCCCCTTGACATTTGCATTGCTGAATTATCTATTCATATTTTCATTACTTTGTCTCTCCCGCAGCAATGCATCTGCTCGGACTCAATTGGCAACTCCAGCCAGCAGATGGACACACCTTTAACAATGGGATAAGGACCGGCTTACCAGGAAACGATGATGTGGCAACAATGCCCTCTGGAGGCAAAGGTGAGGTTACAGCTGCTGCTTGCCCTCTGGAGGTCACAGGAAAAGTCAGACTTCTCACCAGCTGGTTCAGGCTTTTCAATCCAAGTTTTGGAAAGTATGCAAAAAAAAAGGGGGGGGGGAGGAGAAAAAAATCATTGCCTTTCATAGGTGCCCCCATGAAAAGCTGTTTGCTGTTCCTGTCTGTTAGCTGCATTTGGCTGGAGTCACTAGGAGCTGGCGCAGAGCCCGCTCCGAGCGGTGCACATACCTATGCTATCTGCAGCAACTGGCACGGTCTAGAGCTGCTTGAAAGCATCCCAAGGCCTGGGCAGAAGCAGCAGCAACAGCAGCAGCTGGAGCGGCGGCAGCAGCAGCAGGAGGAAAAAGTCCTGCCTCATCAGAAGGCAGGGAGCAGCAGGCAGCGCACGCCACCAGACTGGGTCCCTCTCCCACGAGCAGAGATGCAGCCTCCCTGGGGAGCCCGCGTGCCTGGTTGGCAAGAAAGAGAGGCTCCTAGCTGTTCTGTTTTAGGGGAGAATAGGAAGGAGTTCTGACAAGATGGCAACAAAACCTTGATTCTCAGAACAGTGAAGGGGACAATAGAAATTTTATTGAAGCAGCGAGGCAACTGTGTTCTTGCAGAGGGAAAAAAAATAGGTGCTAACAAGGTGCTAAGAGAGAGGAGAGAAAACAGAACCTGGGGAGGTGGGGACGTGGAGCAATTAAAAGACAAAAGCAGCAACGGCACAGTTACCTAGCGGGGGCTGGCATGTGGCAGGGTGTGCTCAATTCAGGGTGGGAATCGTCAACCAGAGAGATGGGATTGAGAAGTTCCTCCAAGCATGGAATTTTCCACTCTGACGCTTAGCCCGTATAGACAGCTCACTCTTACCATTCTTAAAATACCCCACAGGGATATTTCAAAGAAGAAGGAAGTAGCGTTTATCAGCAACCTCCTATGTGCCAGGCATAGCATCTTGTAACTTCACCAGCTCTAAAGGGAGGGCTGTCACCACCAAGAAAATGAGGCTCAGAATGTTCTAGAAATTTACCCTACAGCACATGCAAATTTGAACTCAGACTTGCAAACTTTTGGGCAGGATATTGGAGTTTTCCTTAGAGTGATTGTTTTCCACAGAGAAAATTCCAGAATTCCTGTGTCCTCCGAGGTGTGTATTAGTTGTACTGAGACTTAAATGCTCCTTAAATTATTCTCTGAGTTGTTCTAAAGCTTGCAGAAGGACACTTCTGTCTTTTTATCTAGTCCGTAAGAATCACTGTTCTCATCTGTCATAATCATAACACTAAATTACCTTTAAGTAAGCATGAAAAAAATTTATCTGGGGATGAAATGCTATGCTTTCCATTATTGAGTAAGTAAAACTACCCCTCAAAGTGAAAAGTATATTTGCCTTAACTAACCACAGTCTGCTTTAACTGACCAAAAAAGCCCAGAGCCAGATATATTGGCATCAGATTGGAAATCTATTCACCTCCAGCACTTGCCACTGTCTATTCCTTTGGTTTCTTTTATAGCAGTGGCTCTTAGCCTGGGCATTTTTTTGGCCCCTCAGGAGACAGTTGGCAGTATCTGAAGAAGTTTTGGATTGTCACAATTGGAGGAGATATATCTAGTGAGTAGAGTGCAGGATGCTGTTGATAACCTACAACGCACAGGACGGCCCCCTGTAATGGAGGATTATCTCCATCCAAGCATCCACAGTGCTGCTGCTGTGAGCCCTGCTTTAGGGAGTCTCTGTTACATTTGTCCATTAATGTCCTTTAGTCTACAACGCGGCACACCGTCATTTCAGAAGAATGCAGAAACTGCCATTTCAGAATAATTTGAAAGTGAAAATATACATATATATATATATATATATATTTCCATCATTGGGCCCAGGGATGTGTTTGATATGTATGTACACTCTAAAGTTATGTACAAATGCTTTTTAGATAGTGTCTTTTGCAAATGGGAATCACCGATCTATACGGGCCTCCATAAATTAAAATACTCACCCTTTCCATTTGATTAAGCTCCACTTCTGAGCCCTATTTTGCTTTAAAATCCCACATCAGCAGGTCAGAATACAGAAGAAAACTCTCTCAGAGAGTAAGCCTTAGAAATACGTATCTCTCAATTAACAAACTGAGAAACCCTTTCTGGGTCTTTGAAAAGACCAGAGTTGTCTCCCTCATATGCCACATAATTCTGTGTAAGTCAGGTAACCTCACCAGTTCAGATATTTTTCAAATGAGTTATGAGACAATATGTTCGCCATATCACTGTCCAATGGATATTGTCACTAGAAAACCTATTGTTTAAGTGTGAGAGTTTAAAATTGCGTAAAGATGAAATAAAACTTCAAGGACATCTGTCCTCAATATCAAAACATGATTATCCTGATGACTAAAGATACCAGATCTCTTCTTAAGTTATTTTGATGATTCCCTTATAAAATGTCTACAAGTATCTTAGTGTCCTCACACACACCTCACTTTTAGGGAAAGTGACTTTAGTTTTGAATTTGTCCACCCAGTGACCTCGCCCCCTCTGCAGTCCCCAATTCCATACATTTAGATAACCTGAATCAATTCCAATCGACTACTTTTCCAGTGTTTCAAAGAGACAATCAAGACATATTGGCAATAAGTTAATTAAATAACACCCCCTCCATTTTTTGTGGTATACGATAATCCTTCACTGCGATGTTTTAATCAAGATTCACCACACCTTGCCAGGGAGGTTAATCTTATTAAGCAATTACTGGGTAAGTATCCAGCAGGAGCAAATTAAAATGTAAGCAAAACACGGGCATGTGAGTCCCATCTAAGATGGCACATCGATAGAGATTTCATTACCTGGTCTTTAGGAGTATTTACATTGCTCCGGTTTGGGAAGGAGCCTAATAGAGAAGGCAGCCTCCACACTCTGATATGTTAGTGGAAAGAAAGCACTTGATTAATTAGTTGGGAGAGTATGTTCTTTGGGCTTTCTCTTTTTTTTTCCCTTTTCTATTTGTTGTTGTTCATGGTTTATTTTTTTCTCCACTCTTTCGATTAAACCTTAATGTGAATGGTGGTTGGGTTTCACATCAAGAAAGAGGAGCACAAGGACTGCCAGAATCACTCACAGTCTGGCGTGTATTTCTGTGTTCAAAGGAATGAACTCATACATCTTCATTAAGAGGACATGGAGTGCTTTTTCTATAGATCTGGGATTAGATAAGCCTTGGGAATGAAGATTCAATACAGTATTCTGACCTGGTCAGATAACATAAGGGGACCCAATTTGATTGGCTGGGCCCAGCAATGTACAAGAGCTTCAAAGGGGTATCCAGTCTGTGCATTGATTTTAAGAAACAATAAGCTCACGAGTAGAGTTTCATGGGTTATTCTCAAGACCCATCATTTAAATTCCAAGTGGCCCGTGTATCAGGAGTTAGCAAACTACACATGGACCAAACCTGGCTGCCTAAAACTGAAGCTCTTTTGGAGCACAGTCGCCCCGTTTGCTTCAGATTGTCTGTGGCTGCTTTTGTACCACAGTACTAGAGCTGAGTACATGCAAAAGAGACTAGAGGCCTACAAAGCCTGAAGTATTTATTACCTGGCCTTCTGCCAAAGGAGAAGATAGAAACATTTTGACTTCCCTGTATCATCTCCAAAACTCACTGCTACTTTTCAAAAACTTTTCCTATAACGAATAAATTATAGGAAACAAGAGTGGCGAACAAACTTCCAGCGCATCAGTTTTTCACTTCTTGTAGTCCGGGTAAAGTCAGGGCCTTTGCCGTGAGCTAAAACCCCAGCCCCTCATTATTATCATCATCATCGTCATTGTCATGTTTCTTATTTTGAAGCAGAGTCTTCAGCTAAGTTGCTAAATTGCCCGGGCTGGGCTCTCACTTACAGTCCTCCTGCCTCAGCTTCCCGGAAATGTCGGGATTACAGGTGTGCACAGCCATCCCTAGCTCAGTTTTTCCCTTCTTGATCAAACATGGGTTATAATACGTTCATGGTAACTTTACACTGACAGATCCTTTAGAACCGTGATGGGGGATGTTTTAGAGCTTTCAGTGATACAAGTAATGTGACATAGATCTGCCGCCACTGCTTTAGGATTTAAGACTCGGGCGCTGGTCTGGCTGGATACAAATACCGGCTCCACCGCTTAGTGACTGTGTGACTATGTGTCCTTTATCCTCTGTCCGCCTCTACTTCCTCGTCTGTGCAGTGCTGCTCCCTCACTTGCTCGCTGTCCAGCATCACTGGGCTCAGCTTTGTAAAATATTGCACATAGTACCAAGCACTTACTAAGCAAGCCATGGATGTTTGTTGCTGTCCTCGGCGTCCTTATCACTTCCCTCACTTGGTCCATTGGCCAAGTCTTCCTGGGCTGCCACTTCCTGGGAGGTGCCATATTTCCCCAAAGGAAAGACTGCCTTCAGACTGTCAAGACAGAAGATAGTGCCACTTCATCCTTGCTTGTCTGTCTAAGAGGTAAAGCAGGCCTGGATGAGACTGTCTTCCCTGATGTGTTCGATGTGGTCAGTGGGAAGGATGTCCTGCTCAGAAGGGCAGCCGTACAGGACACGCCGGCCCACCCCCCGCAGCATCATTTGTCTCGCCACAGCTTGGGCTCCATCACTGCCAGCCTGTCTGTTTTAAGCCCTACCATTCTCGGTTTATAACTCAGCTGTAAACATTTATTTGTGCCTGAAGCACATTTCTTTCCTACCCTTTGAAAAAAAAATCAGAATTTCCAGATGGTATGCAAGTTGGAAAAAATGGCAAAGACTGTTATTCTGTTTAGAAACATGTTTTTCTACACTTGCCCTTTCAGCAAAAACTTCATAATGATTTTTACTAGTTGGCTTAATGCATGGTACTAGGAGCCAGATTAGCAGGGAGGTTGGTAATTCTTCCTCTGGCTCCCGTCAGTCAGCTTCTCAATACACACAAGCCCAGGGTTTCAAAATGATCGCTTCCCTACATGGGGCTTTTCCAAAGTCAGTGAAGTTCCCAGAAGGACAGGGGGTCGTTAAGCTTGAGTCAGACCTCCACTCGCAACACATCTGGCAAATACAGCAGCAGCCTACTTATTGATGAAGCAACGCCTCTCATTCTGGAGACAGTATTGTTCTACTGTTGTTAGAGAGGGGCATCCCTTACTAGTACCCCTTTGGTGGGTTGGTGCATCACACTGGCAGATGGCCACCCACAGCTTTGTTCTAAGTTACATAGTTTGTGTGGTACATGGCATCCTCGTGGCTTGACATGAGTATGCAAATCACTAGATGCAAGTCTTCCCCGGGTACTTGCCCTTCTCATTGGCCACTCCTTTTCACAGTTGGCTGGCACACGCAGAGATCTGCTCTCCACTGTCTGGACTCAAACCTCTGCATCCCTGTAGTACTGAGCATGGTGTACCTGGTGGTTAGGTATACGGGCTTTAGAGTCTGTCACATATGGCTTTTGGTCCCAGTGCCATCATGAAGAGCTGTGGGACTTTAAACCACTTTATTTTCACCAACTTCCATTTTTTTATCTGAAAAATGGGAAGAAGCTTAATAGTATCAGGACATTACATAGCAAGTACAGTAGTAGCCGCTTCAGACATTTCAGCTACATGCATAATACTAGTGAGCTGAGTGACCTGTGAATGCACACCTATGTTCCCCTGAAAGGTCAGAGGTACAAATATTTAGTAATGCTCTCAGCAGCAAAGAATTCACCCCTTTCATCTAAGGCAACAGATTGAGTTTTTAAAAGATGTAAAGGCCACATCCAATACCTAGAGAAGACAAATTTTCACCGTTGCTGTGATAATTGCAGAAGCATGACTGTCACGATAGGAATCTCTTCAGAAGAACAGTCAGGAGCAAGTGAGGATGATGGGGTGAGTGCTGTCCGCCCCGACGGGCTCTGTGCTCAGGCAGAGTCTTTTCACTTACCTGTTGGTTAAATGGCAGCCTCAGATGGTTGTCCTGATTCCCAAATAAATGGAAATGAGATGTAATGTCTGAGGCAATATTCTGAATTCAACTTTATTTGCAATAGATAAAAATATGTGAGGCAGAATAATCTGCAAGGCAGATTTATTCGGAGGCGCCTCTGGAGTTCGGTTAAGTTAGGAAGTATTAATATGAGGCCTCATTTCCCTGGTATGACTATGAGTCCATTCCCTTTATCACTTGTTTGGGGAATAGTTTCGCTGTTTCCATAAATGAATTATGGTAACATTTTCTGAAATGATTAGCTTTTAATGTGGCTATGGAAGGCTGTCATTTTGCTCAACATCAGTCTTATTTAACTGGTTGAAATTTTAGGTACATGTTTCAGAAGTAGGCAATAGCTTCACATTTACATGAGCAATCTTCTGTGGACTGATGGAGCTGGATGATCCTGTGAAATTGATCATTAGAGTGTTGCCTTGAAAAACCCAGGAATCTCATATTTAAGCTGGAGATGAACTAGCCAGCCCATTGTACACACATCTCAAGCATCTGCTTCTTATGGCAAGATGATCGTCATCCCCACTTTTCATTGTGCAGCTCACAGAGACACGGCAATGCTCCCAGAGGCAGAGCTTGGGAAATACGGGCTGTACCTCATCCCTTGCCAGAATGCCTTGCCCAACATTGCCCAGAATCCCAGGACAGGGTGACCCCCAGATGTTCTTTAGTGCCGCTGCTCCTGATATCCCCAATTCAATCCTTGCCCAAGACCACAGGACCCTGGACTGCAGAGATGATGAGAATACAGCAAACACTCCAACTCCAATGTGGACCAGAGAATACCTCGTACTGTAGGAAATGCTTATTAACTCAATAAATATTTATTGCATGAAAGTGAAGGAATGACTCTCCAACATGCTTTCGATGTTCCTTAATCATTGTTAACTAAATGAAATCTGACTGCTCTTCGCTTAGCAGGTGCACAAAGTTCCGCACCTGAGCAGCAGCTGGAGCACACATCAACACAGCCATTTGGACTGAAGGAGGCAGTGGCTTTGATTGCTCTGTGCATCTTAATGCATGTGACCCGTGCTCTGCCCCTCCCGGCCTACAGACTAACTTCTCTTGTATATTGATTTCTGCTGCTCTGGAAAATGACTGCCTGTTCCATTAAGCCCCCTTGCACCCCTTGGCCCTCTCTCATTAGTGGTGGCGAGAGTAGGCAGCGTATATGTGAACATCACAAATTTAACTTTAACTCTGGGATAAGGTGTTACAGCTGATTTAAGAGAGCAGTGCAACACAGAACAGAAAGATGTAGACACACCTACGAGTCTACAGATGTTACTTCATTTAGTCCTCAGAAATACCTCCATTATACAGAGCATGCCAGGCTCAGAGGGGGGTGGTGATTAGCCCAAAGACTCACGGCCCTTGGTAATTATCAAAGCTGAGATCCAAACTCAGGGCTGATTAGCTTCACTCTGAGCTCCTCCGCATGAGGTTACCTATGCACAAGGTACAGATAGAACCTTCACTGCTTTGTTTCCTTGCCGCCTGCCTCTCCATAAGGTCCTGTCAGAGACTCCGGTGTTGACCATTCCACGGCAGCTGGTGTGGCTTGAAAGAACTTCAGTTCAAGTCCTCCTTCAGGGGGACTCGGCCTGTCCTCGATGCTGCCTTCTTTGTCCTTAGAGAATCTCAGAAAGCTGTGCTCCCAGACTTGACTGGCAGGGACAGTGTCACTAACAGGGTTCCCCATGCTGGCTGCAGCAACCCACAATTGTTACACCTTCTGACAATATCTGCACTGTATAATATTTTCTGTCTTTCATTTTTTAAAACTGCAAAAGGTATACATGCTCATCTTCAAGGTGTTTGAAAGCAAATATAAAAGAAACTTGTATTTCTTTTGCTATTGGAGGATTAGTATCACTATTGGCAGCTAGAAAAAATGTCATTGTTTTTAAGAAGAGCCGAAGTGTTTAAAGGTTAGAGAGATTCCTGTCTATAACTTACTCTTAGTGTTTCAACAAATACATGTAAATGTGTGTGTGTGTGTATACCATGCATGCATGCACTGTCATCCTTTGTATCCTCAGCAAGGGAAACACTTCAAAGAATCAATAATTGGGACCTCATCCTACTGAAAAGTTTTTGTACATCTAAAGAAATCACCAGCAAAGTAAAAAGAAAACCCACAAATTGGGAAAAAATCCTAGCTGGCTGTCCCTCAGACAAAGGTCTTCTATCTAGAACATACAAAGAATTAAAAAACATGTACCTGTCCAAATTCAA